>JAOANR010000001.1:79846570-79917683 GCA_030278955.1 Hygrophila difformis
TCTTCATCTTCTTCATCTTCTTCATCTTCTTCTTCTTCTCCTTCTTCTTCTTCTTCTTCTCCTTCTTCTTCTTCTTCTTCTCCTTCTTCATCTTCTTCTTCTTCTTCATCTTCTTCATCTTCTTCATCTTCTTCTTCTTCTCCTTCTTCTTCTTCTTCTTCTTCTTCTTCTCCTTCTTCTTCTTCTTCTTCCTTCTTCCTTCTTCTTCTTCTTCTTCTTCCTCTTCTTCTTCTTCTTCTTCTTCTTCTTCTTCTTCTTTTTTTTTCTTTTTTTTTTCTTTTTTTTTTTCCTGTTTTTTAGTTAGTATTATTTTTTTAAAAAACGGGATATTTAACGAAGATTGAAGTGATTTCCTAATCTTTCTAGGCAGTATCCTATATGACCCATGTTGAAAACTAGTACAATAAACTGTCAAAAAGAAGTTGGAATTTCAGACTTTTTGTTTCTATGATGCAAGCTAACTCGTCCCATTTGTTCTTATTTGGAGTTGTCGTTTTTGTCTTCAGTTTTTCGATCTCTGTCAATTCCCTTTTCTGAGAACTTTTTAAATGATGCAGAAATAATTAGAATTTAGAATTTGGAGTTTATACTTTAAAATTATTGGTAAAAACTAAATTTAAATTAGTATAGTTTTGAGTAATAATGTTTGATATTAAAGTTTAAATGAAGAGTATGAAAAACCAAAGTAAGGGAAATGAACAATTTTAGAGGTTAAAATTTAATAATTACTTAATTACTGAAATAGTGTTTTCTGTATATAGAATTTAATGTAATTTTTAATATATATATATATATATATAAAGCTAAACACTATCAATTTTTTCTTTTAACAAAGATGGTTTTACTGGGTGTTAGGATATGCCGGAAAAATAAGTTATTTGATTATTATATTTTCAAAACATAAATAATCGGTTTCGTAAACGCAATAATTAAATACTCCCTCCGTTTTTTTTTTTTATGTTCTCCCTTTGAATAGTAGAAACTATTCATTAAGTAACTTTGATTAATTCATCTTTTTATCACAGTTATATAAGATAAAAATAGTCAGTGAGATGTTGTTGGATTCATCTAATCGCGTAGTTTTAGAATATCAAATTTTTATAATTTTTACTTATATATAATATGAGATATTGATAATTGAAAATACGTATTGGATTGCGTACAGTGCAGGATGGGTGAAGATAAAAAAAAAAAGACCAGAGGGAGTAATTTATTTGATATTGCTTACCAAACACCCACTCCTACTACAGTTGACATACACCATCGAATTTGACTTGTTTATTTCATTTCTAGGATGATGGCTACACGCTTAGATATATTCGAAAACAGAATTTCATCACTTTTGGAGGACTCTGTTCGCAAAGTGGTAAGTTTTCTATAAGCCATTCTTCTGAAATGCCTTCCATATACTGTTGCCTTGTTGCTATTTCAAATATATACTTCCTCTGTTTTTTATTATTTGCTACGGATCCACCCAACACATAGTTAATTGCACATTTTGAACCATTAATAACTCAAGTTCAGTACAAGTTAAAGTTCTAAAAGCTTAATATTTAAAAACTACATCACAAGACCAATCTAACAAGATCCAACTCGATTATATTTTAACTTGCATAACTATGATAAAATTTTAAATCAAAGTGTGTGAGTGAACAGTACAGTACACATATGACAAAACCCCAATGGGGCAAATAAAAAGAAACCGAGGAAGTATATATATCTTTTTTCTTATTACTAATTATTTGGTTAATGATTGATAAGAAACACAAAGTAACAGATATATTTTTCGTCAGGATGAGTAATTCTGTATTTGCATGGTTGTTGGTAAGTTAGGATCAATGCTCACATGCCATGAATTATTAGATATGCGCTAGTTACTAAATCGACTAACTCGTATATGTGTTCAATTGTTAAGGAGCCAGTTGATGAAGACTTGGACCAAATGGTCAAGTCTATGGTTCCTAACCTTGTGGTTACCATATGGGATATTAGCCTCACAAAACTTTGCTCAGACAGTACAATACATAGTAATTATATATCCATAATTGACACCTGAACCTTGAAAGAATTAAATGTGGATTAAATTTTAGGTGAAAGAAGAAATTCAATCAACCAATGAAAGAAGTCTGGATTGCTGCAATCGGTGAGACATGTTGTCCTTGTTCTCCACTTTAATTCTGTACCTTTCTTTGAATTTTTAAGCTCCCAAATTAGCTGAATATCTTAGTTATGTATTGAGTTCAGTTCATCTGATTTGTTGTTGTTGTTTATGATTTATACTCAAGGATGCGTAAACTTGAAACTGCTGTGAATGGATTGCCATCACTTTTGGGGGATTCTGTTCGCAAAATGGTAAGCAGAGGACAAGTTATTGTCGTATGAAATGACTGTTTTTGCAAATTGTTGTTGTTTTTGGTTAATGATTGATGCTTGGTTTTAGAAAACAAAAAAGGATATCTTTTTCATCAAGACGGGTGAATATATGGTATATCCATGGATGTGTCATGTGTGATAGGTTGGCTGGGATCGATCGATGTCATAATCCTCCCCATTGGTGTTGTTAATCAAAACTACCATAATTAGTATCTGAGTTTTAAAATTCACATTTTTAGCTTTATGAATTTTCGAAGCACTCTCATTTAGGTTCGAGAAGAAATTCAAGCAGCAAGTTTGGATGGAGGAAATTGGTGAGAAGTTTCTGTGTGGTCATTCCAGCCAATATAACATTATATAAGAACATATATGTGGTCTCTCTGGACTCATGTACTTTGTTCATTGTAAAACTAAACTTTCCACGAGATTGTGGCATGTCGTATTCAGGACCAACACAAACTCTGCTGGGCAAACCTTGTCAACGAGAAGGACTCTGAATCTTAAATTCTTCGGGGAACCAGATGATGCTCTTACTGGTAAGGAAATTAAAGGAAGAGGAGGTGGTGAAATACGTGTGGAAATTTTTGATGAAGTTACTGGAATGGTGATCGAAAGTGGGCCAGAGTCGTCAGCAAAGGTGGAAATATTGATTCTCGAAAGTGAAAACGAGAATGAGCAAAACTGGAGCCATGAGGATTTCAACAGTAGAATCATTATGGATAATGACAAGAAAAGGCCTCACTTTGCGAAACCTTACCATGTATACCTTGTGAATGGTAGCGGTGTGCTAACTAATGCTAAGTTAGCAAATGACAAAGGCTGGTCGAGAAGCTGCAGATGCCGGCTAGGAGCACGAATTGTGGAGAATTTAAGTGGTGTGATTGTAAAGGAGGCGTGGTCCACGACTTTTGAGGTCTCAGACAGCCGTGGCAAGTGTATGTATAGTTCAAACTTAATTCAATTCTTTTCATTTCTTTGTCTGATTAACATTCCACAATTCTGAAGTATGAAACCTTACATATCACAGTTCATCTCTGTTTGCAGTGTATGCAAAGCGTAAAACTCCCTCTCTTTCTGATAAAGTTTGGAGATTGGATTCCATCGGGAAGGATGGAGAACCTTGTAAGCGTTTGAAAATGAACAATGTCGAAACTGTTGAGGACTTTCTGTTCATGCACTCTGTTGATCCTCAGGGGCTTAAGAAGGTACGATTGTTTGACAGCACTTTTCAATTAAGTGGTTTTCATCCCAAAATCAAAAGATGATACTTTAGTTACCAAAGGTAATTTGAACATGATAGATATTCATTTTAGAGACCAACTTTCTTAAAAGTTGTATCAAAAGATGATACTCTGTTAATATATACTCCTTCCGTCCCACTAATTCTGTCACATTTTCCTTTTTGATCCGTCTCATTTCAATTGTCTCATTTCCTTTTTAGAAAATTACTAAATACAAATACACTCCCATCATATTACATCAATAAATAAATATTTTAAAATTTCAAACACACAACTATCACAACACACATAAATAATTAATTAATTAAAAATTCAAATACATTACAATCGCATCACATAAATTCTTAATTTACCCCCACTTTAAACACTAATATATCCCTACATTAAATACTAACTATCCCCACATAAAAAACCGTGTCCAAAAAAATGGGACACTATTAGTGAGACGGAGGGAGTATTAGTCACAACAAACCCAACAAACCTCGTTCACTCATAAAGTGGGCTAAGCATGCACATGACCATGGGCGGATCCATGTACAAACTAGGAGTGGCATATGACAACACTTAAATTGATGAAATTATTATTTTATGGGAGAGTTCTTTTTATACTAGTACTATTTAATTAAATTAGGCTTGGTGACCACTTAATTTTTATGGTTACACCACAATCACTCATTTCTATCAAGTTTTCCTCCATATTTTTTTGTTGTAACTACTATCCCCAATTTCAATATACCTTCTATTATTTTTTGTGACACGACTTTAAAAAAAGTTTGTAGATCCGCTACTACGCATCATGAGTGAACATTTTGTTATAATTGGTGATGGTGAAGTTAAATTGTGTTTAATTGTGTAAACAGATTATATCTCCACGTAATGATGATTCGTGGAAGGCCATGGTGGATCATGCTAAGACATGCAATATCGATGACAAAAGGGTTTTCGAGTATAGTGATTCCTCGGAACAGAACATGAGAGTGGTGTTCGATGTTGTTGGAGAGCTGCAGGGTGTGATCCATGACGATCACTTGATCCTGATCGATCACGTACCAGAAGCTGAAAAGGTTTAAGCATGCCTGATGTTTTTCTGACATTTTATCTGCACATTTTTAATCTATTATTAGTATTTATTTCATTATTTATCTTTTTAAATAAAAATAATTTTCAAATTCAAGGTAGAGACTAGTTATCATTTATACAAGAAAAAAAAAAATGTTGATCTAAGCTGGAATTAGAGTATGGTGTAGCTTGAACACTAAACCATACTTATCCTCTAGAATAAGCAAAATGAAACTTAATTTATTGCTAAGATCAAGAATATTGCCCTCAAATTAGTTTTTAAGCACAGAAAGCAGGACCTTCCTTGAAACAATAATATTATTGCTTGACGCATGCATGTTTTTTTCTTCTTTGTTGTATTAAACTGAAGTGAATTGTAACAGGGTCGCGCCATGAAGTTAATGTGTCTTGCATTTGAAAATCGCAAGGGCAAAACCATAACCCCCTATAACAGCATAAAGACTCTCGTGAGCCAATTTCCATTCCGAGCAAGTTATGAGGCGCCAAATCAGCCCATCCAGCAGAGTGTTCCTACCGGCTGTAATCTGACCATTCCTACATCCGCTCGTCAAGAATTTGAGTAAGCAGATGACCGTACAGTTATGAAGGGTAGTTAGGACGTCGACACTTGCTTAGTATAGCTAGTTCAAATGGAACTTCGGAAATTAAGGATACACTATACATTTTGCTACAGTATATTCTTATTTCTCCACATTGCAGATGGTCAAATTCGGCAGTGCAGAAGACAGTCAATGGTGCACAGGATATGATCGAAAATATGGGCATAATCGGAGGTGGCGTTGCTGTGAGCAGCGCCCGATGTTTTTATGCTGCCACGAATGCTAATCATCATTGTGATACAAGGGTATCAGGTACTACGACTCAGGGGGCATGCCCTTCCATCAGACCCTCGGGTGAAGCTAATAATGAGGATAATGCTCTTGTTATCGACTCTCACAATTCGATGTCCTTGGAACAATTATTCGAAGGCTTGAGCCCGAGTTGCTTCAGAAGTCAAGGACGCAGAGGTAAGAGCCCATATCACCTATCCAATTCTTATGAGTTGGTAATGTGTTCTTGTAGACTATTATTGTAGTTCATGCTTTAATTTATTTATTCATCCGTTTGTGAACTCGTACGAATTTTCAAGCGCAAGCACCAACATCTGGAGAATGCATTCGCGGGGTTTTCAACGAGCCAGAGCCAGCCCCAACTTACAAAGAATCGAATGCTGGAGTTTTTGGCATGGTGATGAATGAAGCAGGCCAGTATATACCCAACGAGTTCTTTAACTCCACAACTTATTACAAATGATGCCTGCAGCCCATTTAAGTTATGGTACGGGATCATAGGTATTTATTTGCGTATAAGTTGTTGATATTTTAGATGATTTGAAGTTGATTAAGTGTGGATATGATTTTTTTGTGCATATTTTTGTTTATTTTATAGACTTGAATGGATGGACTAAAAACAAGTGACTGGGAAGAAGGGTAATTGGTGTGGCTTGGCTCCCACACACTTTTTCCATACATGAGTGTCAATGTTTACCAAAAAAAAAAAAAGGTAACTGGGAAGGAGGAATTTTGACAAGCAAAGTGGCACCAAGCAATTTGAAGTAGAAAGCAGGAAAATAAATCTTTAATGAGCTTGGCACATGTCGTGGATTCATGGAGAGATTTACTGCTACTCAATATTGTGCTGTAACGGCTGAAGAGAGGGGCGAAGTGGAGCAGACAAGGAGGAATGTACACAGCAGAAAAGGAGAAAAAGATCAGGCAGAAGACATACTTGGACAGCGGACATAGCAGACAAGAGAACCAATCCAAACTCAGAAGATTCTTGCTCTATTGCAATGGTTGTAATTCTTCTTGCACTTTTTATTGCTATTACTATGAATTGATATTGTTGGTATTTATGTGATTTCTGAATTTATTGTTCGCAATCGTTGAGTTGGATGAATATTGTGATACTCATATTTTGTTTAGGTTAATGATTGATTGTTAATTCGAATAGAATACTCGTATTTCGGATAGTTCTGATTCAGTATATCCATACCTGAAATTAGGTGAGCTGGTGGCATTAATTTATAATATTCAAAGGACAATTGTGTTGATTAGTTCAATCCCAAAAATTGCATAATTGACATTATTTGTGACTTGTAGGTGCAAATTATTTGAATTTAGGTTTTCTAGTTAATAATGCAATTGGATAATGTAATCCAATGGCCGTACCCATGATTGCTGTTCTCAATTAAAGATAACTAACAATCGTACCTTAGTTATCTAATCAATAATGAAAAATTAATGATCTAAGGGAAAGTGAAAACTCTAAGTGATTCATCACAATTTAAAAATTCAATCTTTGTTTGTTATCAATGATATAATGGAAGTATCAATATCAAATCATTCCTACGTCTAGGCTTTTCACTCATAGTTAATTCTATTTTATATATCAAATTTTATTAATTGCTTTGATTACTTTTAATTTTTATGGATTTCTAGATTGATAGTACATAGAAGTTTCATTCGTTCGGTATCATTTTCAAATATTGCCATTGAAATTCAAGATTGACGAAAATTTATAATTCAACACTCATCAACACTCTTGAAAAGAGTACGTATATTCTGATTTCTGAGACTACATCAAATACTTCAACTGATCAGCACCCTCTTCAGTTTTCACACAATCTTCCCCGTGCCGGACCCACGTGTCTGCGTTCATCCGACACGGACCACACGGTAGCATAGAAAGCCCCGTGGAAATCCATGTGTGACACGTGGCGTAATGAATTTTGTCAAAAGAGAAAAGTATTACTTGACATGATATGTCTGTTTTGTGGGGATGTGGGAGGGGGACCCAAAGGCCAAAATATGGTCCCAGCTTTCGACAGCTCCATCAGACCATCCAATTCCTATATTTCGACTGATTTTCCTTTTTCAATACAACATGATGAACGATCCCAGGGGGAAAAGTGCAGGGTCAATTCTGTGACTGCCCTCTGCTTTGTCATTTCTGTCTTTACGACAATCATTAATTTCTTACCCTTTTTCGATTGATTGGGGGGAAAGCACAGAGCTGCATATGGACACGGAGGGTCCGCCTGTTGGTGGATCAGAAAAGCACAGAACTTCAGAGGATTTCTCAAAGTAAGTTGTCATGGTATCAAAAAGGATACAGTTGAATTTCACAGAAAAGGAAAGCAGCCGGCAAATCTCTCCATTTCTTATCCTTGCTTTCCCTTTTTTAATCTCGCAAAAATTGGGTCTTTACAATTTAATCGTTTAGTTCCCGATCTTACAGGTACAGTTGTTTTTGTTCTTTTGATAAAGTGATCCTTTATTTAATTTTCGTTGAGTTCAATTCTTCTGTTGCAACGTTGTTCCTGTTTCAAGATTAGATTTTGAATGCTTAATGATGTGTGCTTTGACTCGTTGTTACTCATGGACTTTAATGTTATTTGACCTGTTCCCTTTTTAGTTGCTTTCTTATCCAGAACGTGCTTCACTTTTCGATTTTTTTTTCTCCTTTTGTTTGTCTTTCTAGGATTACAGATATGGGAGAACATAGAGTTCCACAAATGAAGTCAGCTGTGAAGTCAACTATGGAGGATGTAATGGATAAGAAATTTCGAGAGATTATTTTCCAGGTGGTTCCACAGGTGATGAGGCCAATTATGGATGATTTCCAGGCAAACCTTTTGGATTCTGTTCGCCAAGTGGTGAGTGTCTGACAAGCTGTTCTTTAGTCTTGCCATTATTGATGAAACTGGAGTGGTTATAGAAAGTGGGTCAGAATCTTGTGCAAATGTGGAGATATTACTTCTTGAGGCTAGTGAACATGATATTGAACATAACTGGAGCCATGAGGACTTCAATGGTAGAATCATTAAAGAAAATGACAAGACAAAGCCTCACCTTGCTAAAACTTACAGTGTATATCTTGACAAAGGTGTTGGTACATTGAGTAATGCCAAGTTGGCAAATGCCTCAGACTGGACGAAGAGCTGCAAGTGCCGGCTAGGGGCACGAGTTGTGGGGAGTTTAAGCGACACCATGGTGAAGGAAGCATGGACAAATGCATTTGTGGTCTCAGATAGTCGCAGCAAGTGTATGTGCTTCCACCTTAGTTCTTTGCTCTTCAACAATCATTTTAAGTTTCAGGAGTATGAAAAAAACTTCAATGTAACTGCTGATTTCTTACTGTAGTATATGGAAAGCATAACCCTTTATCTCTTGATGATCCTGTATGGAGATTGGCTCATATTGGAAAAGGCAGTGGACCATGCAAGCGTTTGAAGGAGAACAATGTCTCTACAGTTCAGGATTTTCTGTTTTTGCTCTCTGTTGATCCACAGAGGCTTGAGAAAGTAATGCTTATTATAGCTACGACGAAGCTATATTACCCTCTTATGTAGTTATAAGCAGAATGAGGTTTTGTTTCTTTAATTGACATGGTTAAAATGCTGACCTGTAAGCATATGGAAAAATATGTTAAATTCTTTTCTGAGTGCACAGATAGTAGGCGCTGGTGCTACTGTCTGGAAGAACATAAAGGAGCTTGCTCGATCCTGCAGTATTGATGACAAAAGTATTTGCGAGTACAAAGATTCCACGGAATGTAAAATGAGCGTGGTGTTTGATGTTGTAGGGCAGCTGAAGGGCATAATAATCCATGATTCGCAGTATGTTCTGCAAGAACATCTATCAGAAGCTCAAAAGGTTTGTTTATTAGGCCGCCATGTATTTTATCATTTGCTTGCCTGCAGGTTGTGTTTAAACTGACAATGATGTTACGACAGGTTAGTGCACGCAAGTTGCTATGTTCTGCTTTCGAAAATCGGGGTGGCATAATCTTCCATACCAATGAAACAGCGCTTCTGCAAAAGCTTACATGTCAAGCGCGTAATTCTTCCCGGAAAGCCTCCATCCCGCTCCTTGCTGGCTGCTCTAATCCCACAACTGAATCCTCAAGAAAGGCTGAAGCTCCACAGTTGTTAGCATCTGGTTATGAACATTTGTGGGAGGCAAATTATACCGATGGGAATGATCTTGGGGAATGGCTAGTGCCAAATTTTCAGGATAGTAACTTTGTCGAACAGGATTTGGTTGAAAACATGTTTGCAGTCTGTCCTCCATCTGCTTTCGACCTCGATTCAGAACCATTGCTTATGGACGTGGATGGCATGCCCAGCAGCCAAATTTGTAGTGCAGAATGGGAGTTGGATACGCTGTTCCCACGCCAAATTCTAACCAGATGGAACAAAGGGCTGGAACCAGGGGTGGTGAAGGTGCCTTCAGTAAAGTCAGTGGGAACCACGGCCCTCCATTGTCCCACATCGCTAGGAGGAAAAGGAAGAGGAATTAGCTACAAAATGAACTTGGAAAAGAATTACTGTACTCCCTCCGTCCCTTTTTTAGATGTTTCTAGAAATAAAAAAGTGTTCCATAATAGTTGTCATTTTTAGGTATAACTAAGATAGTTATATTATGTTTTTATTATATTGCCCTTCAATTTATATAAATGTTATTTCTTGACATTTATTACAAATGAGTTTAGTTTAATGGTAAAAATGTTATTTTATGAGTTAATTAATGCCAATTTTAATTATTGAAATACAATCGAAAGATATAAGTATTAAGGAAGGAGGGAGTAATATCTTTTTTTTTTTTTGGTAATCAGTGACACTCATGTGTCGGCAGACGACAAAGGTGTGTGGGAGCCAAAACCACACAACTTACAAAGGGGAAGGAGGGAGTAATATTGAATGGCACACCAATTTGTACTTAATTAATGCATTAAGACAATTTCTCTCCTTTTCCATTTCTTTTTGCATTGTTGTTTCTTTCGTTTTTAGATTTCAATTTGAATTCCCAAGCACCACCAAATCTTCCCTTTCTCTTCTATATGTTTCTTCCTGACGACAATATTTGACCAATTTAGTTATTTAATTTTTTTTAAAACTTTTTTTATCATCTTGCCATTTTTCTTGAGGATTATTAATAAGCCCCCATGGAGAATTCAGGGGAGATGGAGATAATTAAGCTTGTCGGGAGAATTCATTTGAGAGGAAATTCTCGGAGATGATTAAGCATGTGGAAAATTCAACGGAGAGGAAATTTTCAGAGAGATGATTTAACCACATGATGAATGTTGTGAGTGATCAAATCCCTCTTACAGTATGCTGCCCTGTTTTATTACTGTATATTTTCTTCTTATTTGATAATATAATGGATTCATGGGGAAACAAAATTGATACCTTACGAGTATAAATTATACTTATAAAATTTATATATGTGGAGTATTTTTCATTATGATATATTTATAATGAAAATTAAAATTAGAGTTGAACAATAAATATTATAGAAAAATAAAAGGTGTCATTTCATGGAGTATTTCTCCACAAGTTATTAACAATCAAACATATTGTAAGGGAATAAATACCCAAATGGTCCCCTAAGTTATACCATTATCCAATTTGGTCCATAATCTTTCGAGTTATCTAAAATAGTCCTACAATTTTTCTAAGAGTTAATAAATTTTTTAGGCCACTACAATAAACTCATTACGTTTTTGGGCCACCACTTATTGATATTATAAATTTGAGCCATGACAAGACATTTGGGCTGAATTTAGAGCTAATTTGACCAAGTCACTCTTACAATGGCCCAAAAGTGGAAATATTCTCCTTTTAGTGGCTTAATTTATTTATTTTTATTTTTTGTAATAAAAATAAATAATACTTTCTCCCACTGTTTATTTATGTTTCATTTTCCTTTTTTATCCATCTCAACTTTTTTTTTTATTGTTATTGCATTAAATTTAAATTGAATATAAGACCTTTTTGTTACTATTAATAGGGGTGAAAGCAAGACGGATAATTACGCCCGATCCGATGTCGTATTCGATTATATTCGAATCCGAATCCGAGTTTTTATATCCGGTGGATATTTGACGGATACAGGACCGGACATGAGATTGCAAATATCTGTCCATATCCAAAAAAATTCGAATATCATGCAGATATTATCCGTATTTTCTATCCGAATATCTGAAAATTTATATATATTTATATATATTATAATATATTATATTAACTATAAAATAAATAAGTAATACTATATGTATAAATATAATCAAAAGCTTGAAAGTCATATGTAATTAATTAATTCAAATCATATTAATCAACTCAACTACATCATTAGGTTCTTTGACCTAAACTGTAGTACGCAACATCTTGTAGTGATGCTATTTAGATATCTTGAACGAAATCACTAATGATCTTGGAGTATATTCCGATTTCTCTTAAAAAATTAAAAGAAAATTTAAAAATTAAGATTATCCGAGTTAAAATACGAATCCGTCTCATATCCATTTCCCAATATATTCGAATTCGTATTTGTATCTGACTTATTCGTATTCGATTCCGTATTCGAAAAAAAAAATATGGGGTAGGATACGGGACGGGTAATATCCACCCGTATCCGTCCCGTTTTCACCACTAACTATTAGGGGTGGATCGGTATGGTATACCAAAAAAATTTCATCGTACCAAATACCGTACCGAAATTTACGACATGAAAAATTTCATACCGATGTCGTACCGAAACTTTTGGTATACTGAAAATCGGCATACGGAAAGTTTCGGTATGAAATATTTCATACCGTTGTCATACTGACATTTGGGTAAGTTCGGTATATACCGATATACCGAACAATCAGTACATACCGATGTATCGATACCGCGAGGGTATATACTGAAGCACGGTATGGTGACGATATAACGAGTATCAAAAAATCTATATCGTTACCGGATTACAGTACGGTATGAGATACCGTACCGAAAAATGCCGAGAATACCAAAATTATTTTTTTCAGTACGGTATGTACGGTATGCGGTATATTCGGTATTTTTTTCCAACCTTAGTTACTATCATATAGCTAGAAACTAAAAAACTACGTAAAATCATGCTAAAATTAAGATAAAATAAGTAGTTTTTTATAAGAATATAAATAACCGCTTCATAATAAAAACGTGCCAAACCACGAACTACATTAAATTATTATTGCGTATTTTATTATATTCAATTTAATATAAATAAATTAATTTGATTTAATTCATTTTCTTATTTAATTTTTTATTTTATAACTAAACCATTGTAGTTATAATTAATACAATTAATTTTATTTATTATTATGTTATTTTAATAGAGTTATGCTAGGGATGAGGACTTACCATAGTGGACAAGTCCTCCGACTTCAAAATTAATTAGTCGGGGGTTCGATTCCCCACCCAGCCCTTAACCCTCTCTTTTATTCCTTTTGTAATTTGTGTGGCATGGACTCCCACAACCATTTCCTAACATGTACAGGTTGTTCAACAAAAAAATAATTATGTAGGGGAATATTTTAGCACAATATGTTATATGGAGATAGATAGTACTCCCTCCGTCTTTTTTAAACCTTACGTTTTGATTTTTTTTACTGTTCATTGTAGCACTTTGATTTCTATTTTTTGTTATAGTTATAGAAGATAAAATATAGCCAAGTGAGATCTTTTTGGATTCGTCTCATTTTGTAGTTTTTAAATATCAAATTTTTAGATTTTTTACTTGTACCGAATTTGAGTTATTAATTGTTGAAAATGTACATTGACATACGTGGAAATGAGAAGTGTAAAGTTTAAAAAAAGACGGAGGAAGTATTTAATATAAGAGTATATTACTGTTTGCAGTATTCCATTTATTGATGTGAGTTGATGGGGTATGTTTGGTGATTAATATTTAATTAATTTTTTATATTGAAAATGAGACAAAAATGTTGGGACGGAAAAAATAAAAGTGATACATAAATAATGAAACAAATGAAGTATTATTTATTTTAATAAAAAAATATAAAACAGGCTACTACAAGGAGACAATTTCCACTTTCTAGCCATCGGGCTGCAAGTGGCTCACACGTAGCCCATTTTGGCGTTGACTTGGTCAAATCGGCCTTAAATTTGACCCAAATGCCTAGTCATGGCTGATATTCATAATATTAATAAATGGTGGCCTAAAACGAAATGACTCCTTGTAATGGCCTAAAAAATTTATTAACTCTTTTTCTAATTTAGCCCAAATAATCATTATTACCCATTTTTAACACAGATATAATTAAGGATTGAGTTGTTGATGTGACGGGTGATGTGGCTATACACAATTGGCAAACCAATTAAAGAACACAATTGGCAGACCTGTGTAGTGGAATCCTTGTAAAAGTTGTGGTTTTCTTGCTTAATTACTCAAAGTGTGGCGCTGTGTTCTTTAATTGGTTTGCCAAGGTATATAGCCACATCAGTAGCCCAATCCTTAATTACATCTATATGTTAAAAATGGATAAGTAAATGTACGTCGGACTATTTGGACCAAATTAGAAAAGTTGTATGACTGTTTTAGATAACTCAAAAGATTATGGACCAAAGTAAATAATGTTTAAATTTAGGGGACCATTTGGGTATTTATTCCCATATTGTAAGTTACATGTTGATACTTTTAAAACAGGGTGGTGTCTGCCCTGCATTATATTGAGCTGGACTTTTATATGCTGAATTAAGAAATGGTCGCATACTTAGTCGTGTGCTTGACTTAACTTTGGCAATTTGAATTCCACGTTATCTTCCCTTTTATATATTAGCTACATCAATAGTTTAACTTTTTGACTGGCGGCTTTCGACGCTATTCCCACGAATGCCGTTCGGCACTATCGTGGCTTGGTGAGCTCCCCGGCCTGTGTGGTTTGTGGAGCGGCAACTGAAACTTTGATGCATATGTTATTTCAGTGTCCTGGGCGGTGGAGGTGTGGAGTAAGTTGGGCGATTTCCCCTCATCGCTTTGGCTCCCTCGTTTTACTTATGGTAGCCTATTTCTCTCTCGATTTGGTCGGCATTGGTCGGGATGCGAGTGGGCAACGATTTGGAGCATTTGGAATGCTCGGAACAGGATGTGCTTTCGTGGGGAAGTTCCGAATGTGGATGCGATTGTCCGTCGGGCCAGATTCCTTGGGGGCAGCTTTGATCGGGTCTGTGGACGGACGCCGCACATCAGGGAACTTCGGCTTGTCCATTGGAACCCCGGGGGGCCTAGCGGCATGATCCTGCATGTTGATGGGAGTGCTCTTGGGAACCCGGGGCGTGCGGGGTTTGGTGGAGTCATTCAGGATGGAGATGGTCGGTGGTTGGAAGGCTTCTCGGGCTCTATCGGCACATCGACTAATCTCTTAGCGGAGCTCCACGGTAACTGGAATGGTCTTCGAAGACTTAAGGGATTGGGTGTTGTCTCGTCCTGCTGCTACTCTGATTCATTGGAAGCTATTCGGCTTATTCAACAAGATGTGAATGCTGCTCATCCCCTGTATGCTTTGATTAGTAACATTCAAGACATACTTAGGGAACCCCTGGTTACAGGTGGTACCATATTCTCCGGGAAGGTAATGCGGTTGCTGATGCGTTAGCCAAGCTCGGATCTCGATCGGTTGATTTCTATACTACCTGGGCTTTCCCCCCGGATGGTTTTCGTCCGTTACTATCAGCAGATATGGCGGGCACTTGGTTTCCCCGGATTTAAACCTTAGTTTTGTTATTATTTGTTTTTGTTTTGTTGTTTTCCCTCTCCTTCCCCTTTTGACCCAAAAAATAGTTTAACTTTTTGACACTGTTAATTGTTAAACTTTGACTTAATATTATTTTAAGTATATATTTCAAAAAATAGCCGAGTTCGGTCTTGTTAGATTCGTCTAATCGTATAGTTTTAGAATATATATTTTACATAATTTTTATTTGTATATATTTTGAAATATTAATGAATAAAAATATATATTGAATTGTATAATAAGAAAAACAGAAAATCTTAGTTGGGAGAGGGAGTAATACTTAAAATAAACCTTTTCAACAAGTTTGCCAACAATGAAATAATAGTGACAGAAAATCCGCCCCGTAACAATTTCATGGCAGCCTTGGTCGTCACTGTCATGACAATTAGTACCGTTTTCGGGGATTAGATATTGGGGAAACTCTTAAAAACCCCCAACACCAAACAATAATTTGCCCGATATTCGTAGTACTATTTTATTTTCGTGTTTTCGAAACACCTACTACCGTAAAAATTCTTCCCACGGTCAACCACGTAGAAATTTTATTTAAAAGTAATGCGTATCTATAGAAACGTTCCATAATGACAATAATAATTAATTGTGAATAAATTATAAGCCATTCATTTAACTTGTCTTCTACTAACTTGTCTCCCAGTTCCCATTTTTTTATATTATTAATTTGTTGTCTGATAATTGCGGATAATACTACAGATTATTCAAGTCGTTTCACGTATGATAGTCTTACATAGCTTCTTGTTGATAGAGAGATTCTGCTAGTCAGTCGCTAGTCTTGTCTTAATACCATTCCTAAGTTTCTTCTATTCTTATATATCTTCTTGTTCACATTTCCCATTGATATATACATATATAAATCTTCCGAGCTTTTCCTTATACTATTAATTAGCAAATCATGTCTGAATCCAGATTCAATATGGAATTTTGGTGCTTTCTCGTTTTCGTTATTATTTCGCTGAAAGCTTTGTCATTAATATTCTCATCATCATCATCATTCTCAGCATTCCATCTGATTGATGATCTCGTTGTCCTTGCTATTCCCACTTACTGGTTCCGCCTATGTCTGATCATCGCCGTCATTCGCTTGCCTTTCTTTTCCATCAGATTACAATTCTCCACACTGGAAACCGTCCGAATAAGTCCCAGGAAATTCTCCATCTCCACTTTCATTTGTGTTTGGGGTTCGATCCTCCTCCCACCCACTCTGCACGCAGCATATCCGGTCGTGTTGCTGCTCGTGCTGCTGGCCAATTATGTCGATGCTTTATTCAACTATCTCTTTCTCAGGTCGTGGGAGTTTGTCCGTTTATCGTTATTTCGTTGTTTAAGTATTCCGATTCCCATTCCCATTCGCACGGCTGCTACCACCGCAGCTCAAGAATCTGATGATGCGGAGGCCAACCATACAGCTATTGTAGTTCTGAACATGCCCGATTTGGAAGATGATGTCGCTGTAGCAAATGAGTAATAAAATACAGGCGCACGTAGACTAGCTATCCATATTATCCTTCTGTGTTTTCTAAGATGAAATCAGTGTGTCTTTCCTTCCCCAAGCAAGGGTTTTTCTCATCATCTCTTCTTAGTTTTCACCGTATTTGGCCGGATGTTGTTTCCCAAATATTGTATTTCTGTGTCGGTGTGTACATATTGTAATGTTTGTTGTTCAATAGTTTTTGATTTGCATTTTGGTCATTTCTTTGTTGAAAATTTTCCATCTTCAATAATGATTTTTTCGATTACTGTAATATATATATATATATATATATATATAACGTAGTAGCTCTTGGACTTTATGATGGGGTAATTTCAAATTTTGATTGAGAGATGTAAGTGAATTGGATAATAAACAACGTAATTGGAATTTTGGAATTTTAATTTCGGGGAAATGAAACTTGGAGATTTGATCTCATGGATTTGACAAAGTCAAACTGGTTAATGCATCAATTAATTTTTATTATATATCCATAAATAATAAGTTCATACAAAAATTAAAATCATGTCCAACTTCACCTAAAAAAATCTTTGTTCAGCATTAATTTATATATACCAAAATGCAAATACTTTTTAGAATAATTTATTTGACTTGAAACTTGTAGGATTCCGAATATGCATCTAGTGCAAGGTCATAAATAGATACATAAGGGCATGGTTCCTGATTAGAAGAAGAAGAAAAGAAAAGAAAAAAAAAGGATACAATTTAAAAATATCTTTAATATATTACCCATTAATCAGTTAACAACTAACAATTAATTCCCAAACATAGTCTATATATGAAGTATATATTATTCAGCAGAGATATCTGCAGGACTTCAGCTGTGTTTAGTTCCAAACATTAGTAGTATTATTTTTAAAATACTCAAAATTATTATAAATAAGCTCACTTCTTGTAATTGGGAGATCAACCATATCTCGTTGTAGCTGTTGTCTGGATTAATGAATAACACTCATTTTGCTTCAAAAAAAAATTTATAAATAAGCTCACCAAAAAAATTTATTATAAATAAAATATTTGTTATTCTAGTTTAAATTCTACTCCCTCCGTCCCATTTAACTTGTCTTGTTGGACTTTTGCACACAATCCAATGCACGTTTTCAATCGTTAATATCTCAAAATATATACAATAAAAAATTATGTGAAATATATATTATAAAACTACATAATTATACGATTCTAACAAGATCCAACTCGACTATTTTTTCCAAATATATACTTGCAATAAAATCGAGTCAAACTTGAACAATGAACAGTGTCAAAAAGTCAAACAGGACATGTTTGGTGGGACGGAGGGAGTACTATATTGTATTGCTAAATTCTACGCGTAATTTGGGTGCGTTTGGGAACAAACGCTAGCGATTAGCCTTTAACTTTTAAAATACATACAAAAAATAGCCTAAAATTCTATATATATTAAACACTAATCACTGTCAAATTTAGTCTCTAATCTCTAAACTCTGAACGCTCATCTCCTCTAACTTTTAGCTTTTCAAACTCCATACTCTAAATTCTAATTTAAAATTGCATTACCAAACACCATTATTCAAATTTAAAACTATTTTTCACCATTAATTTCAACTCCAGACATTAAATGGTTTCCGAACGCTTCTAAAAAAAAAAAGAAAAAAAAAAGTTTCCACACGCACGTTTTTATTCCCCCATAATTAAGAAATTCATTGAGATAGTAGTTGGAACTTAGAAGTTTTGACCATATAGACTATTCTATAAGGACTTTATTGTAAACACGGATATATATAGTTATCTAACATTGACAATCTTACATCTTAATAAGTTCCCTGCAGTATGCTGCCCTGTTTTTAAACTACTGTACTCCCTCCCTCCGCGACCGTACCGCCAAAAAACAACAAAATGGCATGTAAAGTCTTCTGCGACCATTTAAAATCATTATTTAAATCGCAAATTATTGTTAAACCCCATGGGGCAAACTCAATTCGGCGATCATTCTAAATTATTATTGAAATTAAAAATCATTATTTAAATTGGTATGTATACATAGGCTGGCGGTGATCATTATAAATCATTATTTAAATTTGCAAAGTAGTAGTAAAATTTGTCCTATTGTTGGCTTAACATTGGTCATTGGCAATGTCATCTTCGCTTTTATATTAGCTTCATCACAAGATCCATTGCTGGTTCTCTCCAAAAAAATTTATTGTTATTTGGCTAGCGTCGAGCCAAAGACCTTTTTCTCCTCAAGGGAGGCTATCGAAAAATAATCAAACCGATTACGGGTCCGGATTTATAATAATGCGTCCAAACTTGACTAATTACGCCCACACTTGACTGAATATTCTATGAAATTAGAATGGCAAACTGGATACAATGGAGAATCTACCTGTTGTTAAGGAACAACGGCGAATTCACCGGAAAGAAAGAACCAAACTACCAGTTGTTAAGGAACAAGGTGGATTTGGAAAAAAGTAACCGCTACGAGCTAACTAGAGTCTAGGAAAGCTATGTAAAGGAAAGCAGTAAAGATACAAAAGAATTGAATTGATAAAGGAATTTGGGGGTTGGATTGGTCTCTCTTCATTATGTGCATGGCATCCCCTATTTATAGCCGGAGCTTAGGTAACCGCTCTCCGGCCGATTCCTTTGAGCCGATTCTCATCTTCTCCTCATCGGCTACCTTGGCTTCATTTCGGCCGAAATCTCTTGCTCTTGGGATCCTCTTTTATTTGGGCTCTCGTTTACTATGGATCGCCTGTCTTTAATCTCTCGGCCCAATCAATTCTAAGCCCACCTTCTTTTCAAATCCTTCTCTGGCCCATGTTATATGGCCCAATTATTTTTTCGCGGCCCACTGCTTCTTGTGGCCCCAACAGGTGCCCTCCTTACTTGGGCAAACTTTCGTTCCGAAAAGAGCTCAAGTAATTCTCCCCCACTATTCTCTGACGGTTATTTCTTCTTCTCGAGAAATCCTGTCATCATTACCCTATTTACATAGCCTGTTCTTCTTCGAAGTAAACTGTCTTTCTCCTACCCTTTCAACTTCCTCTCTATTTTTTTTCTTTTCCGTTCATCCTCTCTGATGGATCCCCGTTCTATTCCCGTTCCTTCATCTGAAATTCTTAAGACCGAGAGTTCATTTGCCTCTCATTCTGCAGTTCGTTATCTTCCTGAAAATTTCTACTCCCTAGGCCCGCTGGGTATTCCTGGAGAAATTGACGAGTGTACTGCTCGTATTTTTTCTGAAAACCGTTCTATACCATTGTATTCTTCCTGGTTTTCCTCTCGACTTTTTGCTTCATCCTTCACTAACTGGCCTTCACCTTCTGCCGATTACGTGGCTTGGTACCGTCATCTCGAGCCTCATTGTCGTGAGTCTTGGTCTAAATCCTCTACCCGTCGAATGATCCTTCTTTGTACTTGATAATGGCCAAAAATGACCATTATTTTCAATCCATTTCCGTGTCTTAAACGGGCATTTGATCGCATTCCGGTCTTACATTAAGTAAGAAAGCAGCTGAATTGGACTAATTTATGCATAATTGTAAAAATAATAAGCTGGTGTGAAAAAGACATAAATATGTAATTTTATTACATATTTATGTTAGAAAAATCCAAAAACATGAGAAAAAGAAAAGGAAACAAAAAGATGGGAAAAAGATAGAAAAGACCACAAAAAGAATATTTTCGGCCCATCTGGCCCAATCCAGTAGGCCCAGGAAGACCTTTGTCGCGGAAGCCCTTGGCGCGATGCAGTGTTCCTCGACAAAGGCATGTTCCGCGACCAAGTGGCCCAAATGAAGAAGAGACCAGCCAAGCACCCTGGCGCGATGACCCTTGTCGCGATGGCATGCTCCGCGACAAAGGTCCATTCCGCGACCAAGATGCACAAATAGAGACACAAGACCCAGTCGAGAAGCCTTGCCACATGCAGTGTGTTCCGCGACCAACTTGATGTTCCGAGACAAAGCTGTGATGTGTGTGATGTCTTAAGACACAATGGGCTAGAATCAAGGCCCATGGGCTTAGGGTTACACTTCTATAAATATGAGGTGTCTCCCATGAGCTAAGGGTTGGTTGGTTGAAATTTTGTTAATTAGAAGTTCTTGAAGGCAAGGCAGTGGGTGCTCTCTCTTAGGTAGTTTAGTTTAGTTTTAATATTTGTATGTATTATTTAATTCTTGTCCTTAGATTAGTTTAGTGTAGTATTTATTTAGTGTTTTACTGTTTACAGCAGCTAGGTAGCCACTTTACACCATGTTTTGGTTTCTAAACTCTTGTTTTAGGGTTTGTAATACCCAAATCATGGGTATTAACAATACCTCTTCAATAATATGGGAAAACATTCATCATTTGTGTCCCAAACCATGAAATGGGTCTCACACCCCATGGATTTATGCTTTCTTTTTCATTTTGGGGTCATTTGACCCTCATTTTGTTATTTTTATGTTTACTAATGGCATATTATGGATAATGTTGTGTGGATGTGTGATCAAACCCTAGATTAGGACTCCTGCTTTATTTTAATGTTCTGCCCAGCCTTGTTATTTTTGTTTAAGCATGTTCTTCTTTATTTTGAATGTTTCTTGCTTATTTTTAGCTTAGAATAGCTTTTTGATCTGAAATAGGGTGAGATCACGCTGTTTGCATGCCACTGTTCATTTCTGCTTTTTCTGACTTTTGTCCTGAACCACCTTGGGCGCCAACCGCCTTCTGGCGCGGAACCACGTTCCGCGACAAAGTGGCTGTTCCGCGACCAAGGTGTTTCAAGACACTTGTCTCCATAATTTAAAACCCTTTGTCGCGGAATACCTTGTCGCGGAGCCACGTTCCGCGACAAAACTGTCCATGCATCGCGACAAAGGAGCCAAACTCTTGCATTTTGTCTTCATGGCTTCTTGTCGCGGAATCATCTTGTCGCGGAGCCACGTTCCGCGACAAAATCCCATTCCGAGACAGAAAAATTATGCCATGTTCCTTGCTCTTTGAACACCTTGTCGCGGAACACCTTGTCGCGGAATCACGTTCCGCGACAAAATTTCCATGCATAGCGACAAGGGTTCAAATGCTTTAGAATTTTATTAAAACACTTTGTCGCGATGTACCCTTGTCGCGGAACCACGTTCCGCGACAAAATCTTGCATAGCGACAAAGAGGCGTTATGCTGCCAAAAATTCTAAAAACTTGTCGGGATGTCCATGGCGCGGATCTCGGTCCGCGACAAAATTTATGACATCGCGACAAGGGTTTCTCTCTCTCTATTTAATCTCAAACAAACTTCATTCTCTCCCTATTTTATATTGCAATACTCACATCATAACCCCACGGGTTAGGATGTAACATTCTGGAATTGCAATATAGGGTGTTATGCTGCCCAAATTTTGATTCTCCATTTGCATCACTTAATTGATTGAACCCTTGACTCATTAATGATTAAAGATTGAGATTAGCAATAATCAAACTTCAATAATCATCATGATTAAAGGACCTTTGTTCAATTGCCATTAAAACATTCTTGTATAAACAAAATCTCGATGGCTTAAACAGATAATCTGGACTGTAATTAATTATGGTAGGAAGGATTATTTAAGACCATCACATGTGGACCCAATCCACAGCCTTGCATGAGAAACCAATGTCTCTCATACAAAGGAGCTTCTTTTGTTTCTTAATTTATTTTGTCTTTGTGTGTTGTGTGGAACCATTAGTAAAGAATACATCAGACTAATGTTGGCAGGTACTCCCTCATGGATAACTAGCTCGTATTCTGGGTATTAGTTACTAATTGTTATTTTGCATGGTCTGGATGGCTGTCAGTGGAAGCCTTGGCGGTTCGCCCATCCAGGGTTATAATAGCTGCTCGGCTGACTTCCATCCAGATACAGTTTTATTTTTATTATCTTAATTTCCAAACCTGAATCCCAATCCGTACTGGGAGTCAGTTGGCATCAGTCAATGCCAACTGACGATCATTACAGAAGGGAAGCATGTAGGTTTTTATCCGAATTCACAGACAGTGGAGGCCCAACTGGTGTTGACACCACCATTATAGGGTCTAAGCAGTCTAAATTCGCTCCATCCGAGTGATTAGGAAATTGGACAGTAGATGTTTACAGTCCACCTGATTATTCTGCCATTACTTTGGTCCCTTGACCACTTCATTCTGTGTTTCACCTTCTGTCTAGACCCGCATCTATATTTTGGGTCAATTAATTTTACACTTCCCTATATCTTTATGCATGATAATATTATGTACTATTGTGGTCTATAATTATTTAGGGATCCTTCCCTTGGACAATAGAAGTCTAGATCTTAAACAGATATTGCTTTATAAATTTCCAACAAAAACCTCTTTATAAAATCCGGATCTGAGTAAGGGATAAATTCGTCAGTTATGACTAATTCATATTCTGTCAAGGGTTGTATTTTGGGGAATTAAGAAGCAGATTCAGCGATTAGGTCTCGTCTAGACTGAAAGGGTCTGTGTTTTAACTGAGAGTCTAGTACCTGACAGGGAATGATTTTCGAATCCATTATTTTCCAAAATTGCTGGTTGATGGAAATGTAAGATTAAGTGCTACACCGAGATGGGGTCCACTTGGATTCAAATACAGTGTAGTAAATAATCTTAGAGGAACATCCTCCAGGCCTTGGTTATTTTCTAAGATAGGGTTGAGTTTTCTTTCAACTGCTATCCTCTTCTGCCAAAGCATACTTTTGAGTCCTGAGTGAGTGCATCCGGAACGAACTAATTTATTAGTTCGTTTCATTAGTTTGTATCTCATAATCACCCGGAAGGAAGTGAACACATCAGTGGTTCACTGAGGGCCGGGAATTCTTGATCCATACTCCTTCATTCTGATGGGGAGCTGTCTTTACTACCAGGGTCAGATTTTCAAAACCTCCGAGTGATAGGTTTAAATGCTTTCTTTACTGCTTTCTTTAACCGCTTTCATTAGAGGTCACTCGGTTGTATTGAGAGTTGTGTAACTGCTACTAGGATTGACAGTTAAGGGATAGTTTAGGGCTTAATTCAAATCTTTGGGTGTGACATGGGAGAATGATAGTGGTACTTGACATTTCAATAAATGATGTGTCGGGTGTTGCTTTTCCACAACAGATGAAGTAACATACCCAGGCCAGGGCAGTTACGAATCTGTGGTATCTTAGAATTTGCGGTCTTAAGAACATGTAAACTCATATTGCAAGTACCTGTCTGTTAAAGGGAAAGCCTTATTGAGAGCATGAGAATTAGCTATCTGATAGAATTATCCCAAACAAAGATCTGCGCATGAAAATGGAAGTTTAATATTGCTGTATCTCACTCTTGTCCAATTTTCATTCTTTTCTTCCTGTCCATTCTGTCTACATTGTGACTCAACTTCACGGTTGACACAATGCACCTTTTCCCTGCTTTCGTAGATAATGTTTACTGCATTCTTAGAATAATTCTTATCCGCTTTCTAGAATAGATTTATTTGCTTTGTAGATCAATTTAACTGCTTTCAAGATCTAGTTTAAATTCATGTCAGTAGATATTAATCATCTTTCAAACCTATTGAGCAATACGAATGGAAAATCTAGCAAAACGACGTGGGACCTGCTTCTATCGCACATCCTCCAGTGAACGATCCGGTCTTACTATAAATTACTGCAATTTTTGACACCGTGCGCTTTCGGGCCACAGTTTCTTAAACACGAGCAATAAAAACATGACTACTTATAAATATATCCCTAATCACAACTCCGCCATCATAAATTGGTTTCATTAAATAAAACCTAAACCAGGATCATGATTTTTCGGAAAATACTCATGTAGTGGGAACCAGTCAAAAGTTTCATGGCAGGAAATCTTATGGAAAGAATTGATGAGAAGTATCATGGCATATGCGCTGGGGATCCTCAGTGTGACAGGCTGAAGGTCAACCTATCCCGGCTATGCCATGAGATTTGTCAACATTTCATGACAGAGAGGACCACAGCGCCATTTGAAACCAAAGCACCACACTTGAGCAATAAAAAGACTAATAATCTTGATGTATCCCTAAACCCTTTCCCGTTAATCATAACTATTTTCTTATAATAAATCTAACCTGGTATATTTTAGAAAAAGCTCGTGGGACGGAAATTGTCAAAAGTTTCATGGCGCCGTTGCCGGGGAGGATGCAGCGCCGTTTTATTTAGAGAATTACATTCCTCATTGCTCCTAGAGTAGCCTATACATATAATTATAAATATTCACCTTCAGAACCACTTCTAACCTGGGGATTGTACAGGTACTGTCATTATTGAAGCCGTTGTTCTATGCAAAGGAGGAAGCAGACGCCAGCCGAGATCCCGTTTAATTCAGAGATAGAAAAGACAGCTCGACGTCTTAGGGCGGAGACTAAACGAAGAAGGGAACGGGAACGACAGGCATTACTTTCACCAAGCACCAGCAGCGATATTTCCGAAATGGCAAACCCTGACATCCCACCAATCATTCAACCCAATCCCCCACTTCACAACATTGAGGAAGACCCCGAAGATGCTGATCATGACGATTTGGATGATCCCCCTCCCCAGATCATACAAGGAGGTGGGAATCCACCAAACATGGAGCAGCAGCACTTCGAGGCACCCCCTCCCAACCCGAACCAAAACCTACCAAACAACCAAAACCAACCAAATCAACAAAATTTCCCAAACCAACAGAATCAGCAATACCATAACCCCCATCAGAATCCCCCGAATCCGAATGATTTCAATGATCCGAGGAACTATTTCATGCCTCAGAACTACTACCCACAGCAGTACCAAGGCGGGCCTGAGAACAATCATCAAGCAGCAGCTGCTGCTGATTACATGCAGCCGATTTTAGAGCCATATCTGAACATTCCTGGACAAGCTCCATTCCTGGCCAGGAATTTCGAACTGAAACCGGCCCTAATCAATCTAGTCCAGAGCAACCAGTTTGCCGGAGCAAGTCATGAAGATCCCCATGATCACCTGCAAACCTTCCTAGAATTGTGCGACACGATCAAGAATCGTGATGTACCCGCAAACACTATTCGACTAAGGCTATTTCCCTTCTCTCTGACAAGCGGAGCACGAACATGGTACAAGTCACTGCCCGTAAATCAGAAGTCTACATGGGAAGATGTGATCAGAAACTTCCTAGCAAAATACTTCCCGGAGTCCAAGGTGGATGAATGCCGCTCCAAAATTGCGGAATTCAAGATGAAACCAGACGAGTCCTTGTATGATGCAAAGGAAAGATTCTTCAACCTACTCAGAAAATGTCCTCAACATGGCTTTCATGACTGGGAGAGACTGAGAAAGTTCTACAGTGGTCTGACCCCAGCATGGAAATCCATGCTTGATGCTGCCGGTGGTCAACATTTGCTCTACATACCGATGGACCAAGCCTGGGCAAAGATTGAAGCCATGAGTGTCAACCGTTCTGTTCTAACTGATGATGGTAATCCCACTCCCCCTCGTGGTCTGTGTGTTGTAGGTACAGTAGAGAAGACAGACATTGAAAAGCTTCAAGAGCAAGTGGCAGCGTTGTCTGTAAATCAAGGAGTTGGAAGTTCTGCGCAGGGACAGCAAACTGATGTGATCTGTGGACTGTGTCAAGGTGCTCATGCAACTGACACATGCGAGCAAGTCACAGCTGAGAGCTGTAACTATGCAGGAGCTTTTCCAAATAGACACCCGAATTTGTCCTACTCAAACAACAACGCCTTGAACTCACATCTCTTGAATAAGCCACAGCAGCAATTCAATCCTCAGCAGAACCAAGGATTCAATCAGAACAGGGGCCAACATTTTCAGAATCCAGGTTTCCAACCTCAGATCCAGCAGAGTTTACTGCCCCAGGGATCACGAGGCCATAACAGATCCCAATGATTGGTGTCTGCGGTGTGAGCTATCCAGCTATCTCCACTGGGCCAGATACATGTTCTGAAAGGAAGAAGGATGAATCCGAATTTACCTTGCTTTCTCTTAACTATGCACTAGTAGTAGTATCTTACAAGGGATGTCTCCTTTTGTGTGTGCAGGTTCGTATTAACTGCACGAGGATCCCTTGCCTCGGTTGTATTTAATTGCTTTCCCTAAATTGGAACTCAACTTTTGAGACCACTGAACAATTCTTTACTGCTTTCCTTTGAAAAGATGTCTGCACAAGTCCGAGATGAATAAGTGACTGTCAGACCAAAAATATGCTGTTGACATACTCAGTATGTCAGCAGTGCCTCTTTACTGCTTTCAATTAAATAACCAGCAAAAATATGCATAAACTTGCTCTAAATTCACAGGTTGAATTTAGGCTTATGATTAAATTTTCAAACTTTTAAATTGGGATAATATAATTGAAGACATGCATGAAATGAATTCCTGAGGTTTTGAGCTATAAAAATTTAATGATGCGATCAGCTTATTGGGTAATAAATCTGCATGTTAGAGATCTCGATTGAATAAATTGTTAGAGTTAAGCTTTGATTAAATTTGAGAATATTGTATGACATGAATCAATCCAACCTTGTGAGATTTGAGCCATGAGTCACTTTTACTCATTCATTTTCTTTGATGTGTGGATCATTTTGATTAAAGGAAACTAGAACTTGCAATTGGGACCGATCCAAGACCATGCCATATTCCCGAAATCGAGCATATGATCGAGGCACCTAGAAAACCCAAATTTTTGGCCTTCGTTTGAAATCCAAACCCAAAAATATTTTCCCCTTAGGATTAACCAATTTGAGCCTATAAGCCTAATTTTTCTTTGAAGCCCCCTATTTTATTCCTACCCCTACAAAAAGACCAAGAAAATCAAACCCAAGTGTGCAAGGATGAATTCTATCAAGGCATTACAATTTTTTATCATCAATGAAAACTATAATTCGGTATTCTATAAACCGATCCAAAAAAAAAAAAAAAAAAAAAAAAAAGTTGAATGTCATTCAACACAAATAAATTGCAAATGACAAGTAATTAGACAATAGTCTAATGTCATGCAAAAGAAAACCAAAAAGAAAGACATATTGATGATCATAAATTCTTAAACAAAAAAAAATGCCAAGTTATGATGGAATTAAATTCTTGCCGCTTCTTAGCCCAATAATTTCCCTTTCCTACCTAATGTTACAACCGTATGCCCCGTTATAACCCTCGAATAAGACCTCGTGATCTCGATTTGAAGAAATGAGCCGGTGGCGAGTTGGTCTGATTGCAAGCTTATGGGATAATTTAATTAAATGTGATTTTGAGCGTTCATGATTAAACCCCAATTGAGAGTGAGTGAATTTTCCGATTCTCTTATATGTGAGGCCTTGTATTATTACACATATTCGTGTCATGCCTTAATTCATATTTTTAATCTTTGCATTTTTCAAACATGATGTTCATGAAGGATTGATAATACTGTTTGATTTGTAGGCCCGATATAGTGAGCAAGTATCATTTCATTAAACACTGCAATCAAGGGAATTCAATACTTGTGATTTTTGATTGTCTTATCCCAATCTAAAAAGAATGATATTTTTGAAGCCACGAAAATGAATTGAATATGTAGAGTCCGTGTTCCTAGGAACATTGACTCTGACTGCTCGGGGACGATCAGTATTAAATGTGAGGATGTTGATAATGGCCAAAAATGACCATTATTTTCAATCCATTTCCGTGTCTTAAACGGGCATTTGATCGCATTCCGGTCTTACATTAAGTAAGAAAGCAGCTGAATTGGACTAATTTATGCATAATTGTAAAAATAATAAGCTGGTGTGAAAAAGACATAAATATGTAATTTTATTACATATTTATGTTAGAAAAATCCAAAAACATGAGAAAAAGAAAAGGAAACAAAAAGATGGGAAAAAGATAGAAAAGACCACAAAAAGAATATTTTCGGCCCATCTGGCCCAATCCAGTAGGCCCAGGAAGACCTTTGTCGCGGAAGCCCTTGGCGCGATGCAGTGTTCCGCGACAAAGGCATGTTCCGCGACCAAGTGGCCCAAATGAAGAAGAGACCAGCCAAGCACCCTGGCGCGATGACCCTTGTCGCGATGGCATGCTCCGCGACAAAGGTCCATTCCGCGACCAAGATGCACAAATAGAGACACAAGACCCAGTCGAGAAGCCTTGCCACATGCAGTGTGTTCCGCGACCAACTTGATGTTCCGAGACAAAGCTGTGATGTGTGTGATGTCTTAAGACACAATGGGCTAGAATCAAGGCCCATGGGCTTAGGGTTACACTTCTATAAATATGAGGTGTCTCCCATGAGCTAAGGGTTGGTTGGTTGAAATTTTGTTAATTAGAAGTTCTTGAAGGCAAGGCAGTGGGTGCTCTCTCTTAGGTAGTTTAGTTTAGTTTTAATATTTGTATGTATTATTTAATTCTTGTCCTTAGATTAGTTTAGTGTAGTATTTATTTAGTGTTTTACTGTTTACAGCAGCTAGGTAGCCACTTTACACCATGTTTTGGTTTCTAAACTCTTGTTTTAGGGTTTGTAATACCCAAATCATGGGTATTAAATGGGTCTCACACCCCATGGATTTATGCTTTCTTTTTCATTTTGGGGTCATTTGACCCTCATTTTGTTATTTTTATGTTTACTAATGGCATATTATGGATAATGTTGTGTGGATGTGTGATCAAACCCTAGATTAGGACTCCTGCTTTATTTTAATGTTCTGCCCAGCCTTGTTATTTTTGTTTAAGCATGTTCTTCTTTATTTTGAATGTTTCTTGCTTATTTTTAGCTTAGAATAGCTTTTTGATCTGAAATAGGGTGAGATCACGCTGTTTGCATGCCACTGTTCATTTCTGCTTTTTCTGACTTTTGTCCTGAACCACCTTGGGCGCCAACCGCCTTCTGGCGCGGAACCACGTTCCGCGACAAAGTGGCTGTTCCGCGACCAAGGTGTTTCAAGACACTTGTCTCCATAATTTAAAACCCTTTGTCGCGGAATACCTTGTCGCGGAGCCACGTTCCGCGACAAAACTGTCCATGCATAGCGACAAAGGAGCCAAACTCTTGCATTTTGTCTTCATGGCTTCTTGTCGCGGAATCATCTTGTCGCGGAGCCACGTTCCGCGACAAAATCCCATTCCGAGACAGAAAAATTATGCCATGTTCCTTGCTCTTTGAACACCTTGTCGCGGAACACCTTGTCGCGGAATCACGTTCCGCGACAAAATTTCCATGCATAGCGACAAGGGTTCAAATGCTTTAGAATTTTATTAAAACACTTTGTCGCGATGTACCCTTGTCGCGGAACCACGTTCCGCGACAAAATCTTGCATAGCGACAAAGAGGCGTTATGCTGCCAAAAATTCTAAAAACTTGTCGGGATGTCCATGGCGCGGATCTCGGTCCGCGACAAAATTTATGACATCGCGACAAGGGTTTCTCTCTCTCTATTTAATCTCAAACAAACTTCATTCTCTCCCTATTTTATATTGCAATACTCACATCATAACCCCACGGGTTAGGATGTAACATTCTGGAATTGCAATATAGGGTGTTATGCTGCCCAAATTTTGATTCTCCATTTGCATCACTTAATTGATTGAACCCTTGACTCATTAATGATTAAAGATTGAGATTAGCAATAATCAAACTTCAATAATCATCATGATTAAAGGACCTTTGTTCAATTGCCATTAAAACATTCTTGTATAAACAAAATCTCGATGGCTTAAACAGATAATCTGGACTGTAATTAATTATGGTAGGAAGGATTATTTAAGACCATCACATGTGGACCCAATCCACAGCCTTGCATGAGAAACCAATGTCTCTCATACAAAGGAGCTTCTTTTGTTTCTTAATTTATTTTGTCTTTGTGTGTTGTGTGGAACCATTAGTAAAGAATACATCAGACTAATGTTGGCAGGTACTCCCTCATGGATAACTAGCTCGTATTCTGGGTATTAGTTACTAATTGTTATTTTGCATGGTCTGGATGGCTGTCAGTGGAAGCCTTGGCGGTTCGCCCATCCAGGGTTATAATAGCTGCTCGGCTGACTTCCATCCAGATACAGTTTTATTTTTATTATCTTAATTTCCAAACCTGAATCCCAATCCGTACTGGGAGTCAGTTGGCATCAGTCAATGCCAACTGACGATCATTACAGAAGGGAAGCATGTAGGTTTTTATCCGAATTCACAGACAGTGGAGGCCCAACTGGTGTTGACACCACCATTATAGGGTCTAAGCAGTCTAAATTCGCTCCATCCGAGTGATTAGGAAATTGGACAGTAGATGTTTACAGTCCACCTGATTATTCTGCCATTACTTTGGTCCCTTGACCACTTCATTCTGTGTTTCACCTTCTGTCTAGACCCGCATCTATATTTTGGGTCAATTAATTTTACACTTCCCTATATCTTTATGCATGATAATATTATGTACTATTGTGGTCTATAATTATTTAGGGATCCTTCCCTTGGACAATAGAAGTCTAGATCTTAAACAGATATTGCTTTATAAATTTCCAACAAAAACCTCTTTATAAAATCCGGATCTGAGTAAGGGATAAATTCGTCAGTTATGACTAATTCATATTCTGTCAAGGGTTGTATTTTGGGGAATTAAGAAGCAGATTCAGCGATTAGGTCTCGTCTAGACTGAAAGGGTCTGTGTTTTAACTGAGAGTCTAGTACCTGACAGGGAATGATTTTCGAATCCATTATTTTCCAAAATTGCTGGTTGATGGAAATGTAAGATTAAGTGCTACACCGAGATGGGGTCCACTTGGATTCAAATACAGTGTAGTAAATAATCTTAGAGGAACATCCTCCAGGCCTTGGTTATTTTCTAAGATAGGGTTGAGTTTTCTTTCAACTGCTATCCTCTTCTGCCAAAGCATACTTTTGAGTCCTGAGTGAGTGCATCCGGAACGAACTAATTTATTAGTTCGTTTCATTAGTTTGTATCTCATAATCACCCGGAAGGAAGTGAACACATCAGTGGTTCACTGAGGGCCGGGAATTCTTGATCCATACTCCTTCATTCTGATGGGGAGCTGTCTTTACTACCAGGGTCAGATTTTCAAAACCTCCGAGTGATAGGTTTAAATGCTTTCTTTACTGCTTTCTTTAACCGCTTTCATTAGAGGTCACTCGGTTGTATTGAGAGTTGTGTAACTGCTACTAGGATTGACAGTTAAGGGATAGTTTAGGGCTTAATTCAAATCTTTGGGTGTGACATGGGAGAATGATAGTGGTACTTGACATTTCAATAAATGATGTGTCGGGTGTTGCTTTTCCACAACAGATGAAGTAACATACCCAGGCCAGGGCAGTTACGAATCTGTGGTATCTTAGAATTTGCGGTCTTAAGAACATGTAAACTCATATTGCAAGTACCTGTCTGTTAAAGGGAAAGCCTTATTGAGAGCATGAGAATTAGCTATCTGATAGAATTATCCCAAACAAAGATCTGCGCATGAAAATGGAAGTTTAATATTGCTGTATCTCACTCTTGTCCAATTTTCATTCTTTTCTTCCTGTCCATTCTGTCTACATTGTGACTCAACTTCACGGTTGACACAATGCACCTTTTCCCTGCTTTCGTAGATAATGTTTACTGCATTCTTAGAATAATTCTTATCCGCTTTCTAGAATAGATTTATTTGCTTTGTAGATCAATTTAACTGCTTTCAAGATCTAGTTTAAATTCATGTCAGTAGATATTAATCATCTTTCAAACCTATTGAGCAATACGAATGGAAAATCTAGCAAAACGACGTGGGACCTGCTTCTATCGCACATCCTCCAGTGAACGATCCGGTCTTACTATAAATTACTGCAATTTTTGACACCGTGCGCTTTCGGGCCACAGTTTCTTAAACACGAGCAATAAAAACATGACTACTTATAAATATATCCCTAATCACAACTCCGCCATCATAAATTGGTTTCATTAAATAAAACCTAAACCAGGATCATGATTTTTTGGAAAATACTCATGTAGTGGGAACCAGTCAAAAGTTTCATGGCAGGAAATCTTATGGAAAGAATTGATGAGAAGTATCATGGCATATGCGCCGGGGATCCTCAGTGTGACAGGCTGAAGGTCAACCTATCCCGGCTATGCCATGAGATTTGTCAACATTTCATGACAGAGAGGACCACAGCGCCATTTGAAACCAAAGCACCACACTTGAGCAATAAAAAGACTAATAATCTTGATGTATCCCTAAACCCTTTCCCGTGAATCATAACTCTTTTCTTGTAATAAATCTAACCTGGTATATTTTAGAAAAAGCTCGTGGGACGGAAATTGTCAAAAGTTTCAGTACTTTGTCCTTTCCGACTGACCTTTGTCCTATTCAGGCACTCCTGTGTTTCTGGAATTCCTCCATAAACTGCTTTTGTTTCCCTTGGGGTATGATGACTCCCATCATCCAGGATGTGAAACTCCTCCTGAATCTTTCTGTTCGTGGGGATAATCTCGGCGTTGCCTCTGAATCTCGTCCCACAGAAAAGACTAATGGCTTCCCTTCTACTAACACTTTTCACAGTTGGGTTGTTGATCATCAGAGTGACATTTCTTCGCCTGTTCCTCATCCTCAAGAACCACTGGCTTTTATGATGTATTTTCTGACGCGGTTCTTCTGGTGTACTCCTTCCAAAGGGGTTCTTCTCGAAACCTTTCCTTTAGCTTCTACGATCCTTAACAAGGCAACCTTGCCGTTGGCCGATTTCTTCCTCGCCCATCTGTACGCGGGTATATAGGCTACTGTTTCGGGTTGGGAGAAAGGTTTCTCGGATAAGGCTCGAGGCCCTCTATGTTTCCTTCATTTATGGTTGGTTTGACATTTCCATGATGTCTCCGGTTTCCCCCCTCATGATATTTATCCCGATCATTTTGTTTGTCCTGATCTTCTGGGGACATCCCTTCCCGCCATGTCGATTCTGCACTGGATCAGCTACTTCTTAAGTCGAACTGCTTATCAATCCTTTTCTCAGTATCACTACCGGAGAACCGATTTCGCCTGGGTAAAAGAGATTGCAACTGCTCCTTTTGGTACTCTTCTTCCCGTAGCTCTTGCTCAAATTTGGAACCGATGCATTCTTCCCCGTCCTATTTTCAATGGTTCCACGGCTCTTCCCAATGCTGCCATTCCTTTTGAGGTCTACAATCCTCATTTGGTCAGCCGCCAATTTGGTTTCGGCCAGGATTTAGTAGAGGCTTTTCGGGTCGACAAGCGACTTACTCCTTCCTCCAGCCGCCGGCTATGTTCCTCTCATCATCGGCGTTTAATCGATTTTGATGTGCCGAAGTTCCTTGTTCGTCCTGGACTTTCTACATCTCGTTTTCAGCTTTGGTGGGACGGTGTTGCTCGTACCTTCTTTAGCGCCGACCTCAACCCGCTCCTGCGGCGAAGTGGTTTTCCCCCCATTTCGCCTTTCTCTTCTTATCCTCTAACTTCGCCGGGCTCCACTCCTCAGCGCACTCTTGGTTCGCCTTCTCATTCTCATCCGGGTATGTTTCTTTCTTGATTGTTGTTCTCCTTCTCATCTTATATTTCTTATTACTTATTCGGCTGTTATTCTTGAATCTAGATGTCCTTCGTCCTTCTACCTCGGACCCTGGCCGAAAAAGGCTCATTTCTCCTTCGGCCTCTCTTGCTAGTTCTCTTTCTCCTACCCAGACTCGGAAACGTTCTTCTCGCTCGCCTCTTGGCAGGATCCCTGCTACTCGTCCTATGGTTCATTGCTTCTTCTTTCTTCCTCTTATCTCTTCCTTATATACTTTTCTTTGTCAGGTTTCTGCTGCTCTACTGTCGTCCACCATTTCCCCAATTCTGACTGTGGCTTCGGATCCCCTCCTTATTGAGCCCCGTACGTTGACCGATGACACTGATTCGGCTGCTCCTGCTGGTCCTTCTTCGGCCGAACCTCAGAGACTGGTCCAGGGTCCTGCTCCGACCGATCTTATTATTTCCTTCCTTCGATTGACCCCCTTTAACCAGCTGGGGGTCCTGCTGTGCTCCCATCTTCGGCTGCTTTGGGATCTATTGACCATACTTCTGGTGGTACGACTGTCGATAATCCCCCTGCCGATCAGGTCCCTTTATCTCCATTTCCTGATCGGCGTGTATTGGATGACTTCTTTTCTCCTGTTTCTTCGTCTTCCCTCCCATCAGACCCTTCGGCCCATCTTGGAGATTGTCTGGGCCAGTTGTGTAACCTGATTGCTAGGCAATCTGACGTGGAATTTATTAATCCGAAACCGATCCTCCTTCTTTTGTCTCATCTTGACCAGCATTTTCATGAAAAGATGGTTTCTTTGAATTTGAATGGCCCTCTTAAGACGATTATGAAATCTGTCCTCTCTTTAGATCTAGAGCTCGGAGCTCACTTAGTGATGCGAAATAAACTTGCCGCAGAACGTGAAGCTGTGGCCTCCTCTCAAGTTATCTTTAATAATTACTCAATGGAATATCGAGCTCAAATAGACATCCTTTCTAAAACGGAATCCCAGGAACATAAATATACTGAGGACCTTTCTTCGATCCGTTTAGAAATAGCCAAGCTCCAACAAAAGGAGCAGGAGTTGGAGTTGGCTTTGGACCAAACTAGGCGAAAATCGGCTGACTTGAAACGATCGATAAAATTCCTTCGTCAATCGGCCGAAGCTCTTAAAGCAAAGATCTTGGATTCTCACCGGGATGCTTCCTACCTAGCCATGCGGTCTAGCTTCAATGATTATATACTTGGTGCTTTCCAAGAAAAATGGGCCGATACTCAGTCTCTAGTCGGCCATCTTGATTCGGCTATCAAAAGTCTTAGTGGGAAAAGCACTGCTCATGTCCTTTCTCCACCAACTTTATTTCCTTTAGACCCATCAGAGATGGAAACTTCCTCGTCAAATGATGCTCCTTCTTCTTCGAGAGCTTCTGCAGGTATTTTATCCTTCTTTTTTGTAACTTGTTTATTCTTTACATTCTCTTAATTCATCACTCCTTTTCTTTTGTTTGCCCAGGGGAATCTGGTGTTCCTTTCCAATCATCGCATTCTTCCGGGCCTGTCGGCGCTGATCTGGCCGCTGATCGTCCCTCGTCCAGCAACCTTCATCGCCCTTCCTTCGCCGTCGACTCGGGTAAGATAGTGGATCCTTCGCCCTCCACTAATCCTTCAATTGGCGCCCTGCAAGGCTTGGACGAAGACATTCACTTTGATGACAACGAAGACCATTAGTTTTTTTTTTTACTTATTTTGTATATGGGTTGTTGTCTTATGAACTTTGTTGTTGACTTGCCCCTTTTTGGATGCGAATTTCGGTTGTTTTAGCTAGCTGTAGTCAGCCACTTCTCTTTTTTGTGAGTTGTATCGGCCGACGAAATGTACTTGGATTCATATCTTTTCCTTCTGCAATACGATTCGTATCCCATTAAACCCCATAATTTTCGGTCTTCTTTATTACTGATTTCTGAATGTTAGCAGCTTTTTTCGGGAATCCGCTGTAACGTCTTCCCATAAATAACTTTTAATATTGACCGTTTCTTCTGCCGAGTACTTATCTTCCTCCTATAAATACTCGGCTTTGCTGATGCTTATCCATCACTTCTTCACTTTTCCATTTCAGCAATATGATTCCTCTTTTTTTCTGTGCTCGACCTTCTGTCTCCGGTGCCCCCATGGTTTCTGATAAATACCTCCATGCAAGGATTTCCAGACATGGTACGAAAACCTTTTGCCTGTATGGCACGAGTTCAGCTAACATCCTATTTACCATGTTCGTATTGGCGAAGATCTCTGATTGTTTTTCCAAATGAAGGTCTCGACAGCTATGCGGACATGACTCTTTTCTGCTTTGCGATTGCATATCCTGTCGAACCTTATCTAATGGAGAACCCACTTCTCTTAGTGGTTCCTCCATTTTTCTTTTCCTTCCACCGCTTTGGGTGACTGCCTCGTTGTACCCCTCCTGCTTCTGTCTAAGGTCGTACGGAGGCGGTACTTGAATTTGACTTCTACCTCTTGGACGTTGTATTATTCGTTTTAGCGCTCCCAGAGGTTGAGGCTCGGTGGTTGGGTTAATCGGCACTGTTCTTGGAATAAGCAGTTTCGCCACCGCTTTCGGTTCTGCCGATATCTTTAGGTGGCATTTGTACAAAGTTTGGTTATTTAACATAATCCTCTAGTTCCTTTTCTTAGGACCTTTCCCTTGTATATGTATGCTTAGAATAGGACGTTTCCCTTGTATATTGTGATTTCGGACTATCGACACTGCTTTCGTCCGAAGTAGCCCCTCTTTGTAATGCTTGTCCGTGCAATAAAATCTTTACTTTCTGTTTGCTTGATGTTTAATCCAAAACTGAAGCATAATATTTTTTCATATATCTCGCATTTACTGGATTTGACATTTGTTCTCCATTTTCGTCCACCAATACGTATGCTCCGTTTGGTAATTTTGTCTGAACAATAAATGGCCCCTCCCAATTGGGGCTCCACTTACCTAATCGGCCATCCTTCTGTTTGGGTGGCCATATGACTTTCCACACTAAATCGCCAACTTCAAATCGCTTAACACGAATTCGCTTATTATACCAATCGGCCACAATATCTTTTTTTTTCTGCAAATTTTCAAATGCTTGCACCCGATCGGAATTGACATCCAATAATTCATCTTTCATTGCGCGATCGTACTGTTCGGCCGACATCAAATCTGCTTGGCTTGTTCTTAAAGTCGGTACTATTATTTCGGCTGGAAGTACCGCATCCATCCCATATGTCAACCGAAATGGCGTAAATCCAGTGGCCGAGGTCTTAGCGTTTCGATAAGCCCACAACGCATCGGATAACTTCTCATGCCACTTCCTTGGTTGATCTTCGATCATCTTCTTTATAATTCCTATCAGTTGCTTGTTTGTGGCCTCTGCCTGCCCATTCCCCTGTGGATAATATGGTGACGAATGCACGATCTTTATTTCGTATTCGTCTGCAAAGGCCTTGACTTTTTCTTCCACAAATACAGTTCCTCTATCTGTTAGAATCGTCTGTGGAATTCCGAATCTGTAGATTAATTCTCTTTTAATAAATTCAATAACCTCTTCTTGCGAAATACTAACATATGCCTGAGCTTCGGCCCATTTCGTGAAATAGTCCGTTGCCACTAGTACAAACTCGTGCCTTTTTGAAGAAGAGGGACGAATCTTTCCAATGATGTCCATAGCCCATCCTCGAAATGGTCATGGTTTAATCATTATATGTAGCTCTTCGATCGGTATCTTCTGAATCGGCCCATGCTTTTGACATTCACGGAACCCTTTGGCATATTTCTCACAATCTGTTCCCATATTCGGCCAATAATATCCCAGCCGAATGATACTCCATTTCATTGACTTTCCTGCCCGATGTGCGCCGCATATTCCTTCATGTACTTCTCCCATTACTCTTTTAGCATCTTCTTCCCCGACACATCTGAGTAACATTCTGTCGATGGCTTGCTTGAAGAGTAATCCTCCTACTATTATGTAGTCCATCACCTTCCATTTTTCAGCTGGATTAGCTTCGGATGGATCTTCTAATGTCTGTGCTATCTTTTTTATCCATTCGGTCAAATACTTCCACATTCCCTGCTATCGGCATAAGCCGATATCTGGCTGCGTGTTGAGCCAGTTCATTGGCTAACTCGTTCTTTTCCCTTGGGATGTATTCAATGTACACCTCGTCGAATTCTTCTAATAAACCAATTGCTTCTTCGTACAATCTGATTAACTGAGAACTCTTTACCGAAAAATCTCCTAGCAGCTGCGGAATAACCACTTGCGAATCTCCTTTGATTATAATAGCTTTTACTACTTCTTCTATCAGTCGTTGTAATCCCGAAATCAACGCTTTGTATTCCGCTTGGTTATTCGTATCGGAATTCGGCAATTGTACGAAGTATTTGTATACCTTGCCCTCCGGCGTATGTAGTGTGAACCCTGCCCCAACTCCTGAGGCGGCCTTGGAACCATCAAACATCATCACCCACGGATGCAGATATATAATCCCTATTTCGTCTATATCTTTCGGCCGAACTTGTTCTTCAATATCGTCGGATATTGAAGGTATCGCATGATCGGCCAGAAAATCGGCTACAATTTGACCTTTCATAGCCCTGATTGGTTGATATTTCAAATCATATGCATTTAATTTCATGGCCCATTTGGCCATCCTTCGGCTGCTGATCGGATCGTTCATCAAAATTTTGACTATATCAACCGAGGCCACTACTATCACTTGCCTTGGTTGGATATAATATTCTAACTTCTACCATGCATGATAAAGACTTAAACACAATTTATGAATCGGCGAGTACCTTAATTTTGCATCCCTAAGGATTCAAGTTAGGTAATAAATCGCTCGATCTTTCCCTTCGTCGTCTTCGTGGGCTAGTAATGCTCCAATAGACTCTTCGGCCGCTGCTATATATAGCTTCAATGGTAACACTGGTGGATTCATCAAAGCCTGTTTCAATTGTTCAAAGGCTCTCTGTTGATCGACTCCCCATTTGAATTCCTCTTCCTTCTTTAGTAGATCGGTTAATGGTTTCGATTTCCCGGCCGCATTCGCCAAGAATCGTCTCAGGAAACCGATCTTCCCAAGGAATTTTTGCAGACTTTTCTTATCATGCGGAGGCCTGGCTTCCTGGATGGCTCTGGTTTTGTTTGCATCGACTTCTATGCCTTTATTGTGTACCAGGAACCCGAAAAAATTCCCTACTTGCACTCAAAAAGCACACTTGGCTGGATTCATTTTGACCCCATGTAGCCTAATTCTTGCAAATACTCTTCGCATATCGTCCAAATGGCTTTCCATATCTTTGGATCTAACCATTACATCATCAATGTAGACTTCTACGCAGTCTCCTATTAGATCATGAAAGACATAGTTCATGGCCCTCTGATACGTGACTCCTGCATTCTTCAACCCGAATGGCATCATGAAACTTTGGACAATTTCGTCAACACGAGTATTTTTAACATATCCCAGGTTAAATTTATTAAATGAGAAGAGTTATGATTCGTGGGAAAGGAGTTTAAGGATATATTTCACTTTTTATTACTCATGTGGGAAACTTCAATTTCAAATGGCGCTGTGGACCTCCCCGGCATGAAACTTTTGACAATTTCCTGCCTTGAAGATCCTTGCCATGAAACTTTTGACAAGTTCCCATTACATGAGTATTTTCTGAAACATAATAATCCTGGTTTTCAATTTTATTTAATGAAACCAAATTATGAAGGCGGAGTTGGGATTAGGGATATATTTATAGGTTGTCACGTTTTTATTTACTCGTGTTAAGAAACTGTGCCCCGAAAGCGCACGGAGTCAAAAATTGCAGTATTTATAGTAAGTACCGGATCGTTCACTGGAGGATGTGCGATATAAGCAGGGCCCACGTCATTTACTAAGATTTTCCACTCGGTTACTCGATTCAAGTTTATGTTTGACTATCAACTACTTGACATAATTTAAATTAAGCTATGAAAGCAATTAAATAAAGCAGATAAAATTATTCTAGAAAGCGAATTAAATTTAATCTAAGAAAGCAATAAAATTATTCTAAGAAAGCGGTTAAATTAATCTAAGAAAGCAGATTTAAAGTGAGACAGAAGGGACATGAAGAAATAATAAAAATTGGACAAGATTCAGATGAAACACAATCAAACTTCCATTTTGTTACGCAGATCTCAGCTTGGGATAATCCTTTCAGTTAGCTAACTCTCATGCTCTCTACACCACGTTCCCTTTTAACAGACAGGTACTTACAGTAAGAGTTTACATGTTCTTAAGACAGCAAAATCTAAGATACCACAGACTCATAACTGCCCTCACACGGCCGTGTAGAGGCATGTTATTCATCTGTGGTGGACAAGCAACACCTGACAAATCATTTATTGAAGTGGCAAGTACCGCTATCATTCCCCCATGTCACACCCGAAGATTCTAATCAAGCCCTGAACTATCCCTTAACTATCAGTCCTAGTAGCAGTTACACAACTCTCAATACAACCGAGTGACCTCTAACGAAAGCATTTAAAAGAAAGCGATAAAGAAAGCATTTAAAATCCTATCACTCGGAGGTTTTTGAAAGTTTGACCCTGGTAGTAAAAGAAAGCCCCCAGTCGGAAAGACCGGATGTGGATCAAGAATTCCCGGATCTCGGTGAACCGCTCGCAGTGTTCACCTCCTTCCGGGTGGTTATGAGATACAAACTAATGAAACGAACTAATGAATTAGTTCGTTCCGGATGCACTCACTCAGGACTTAAAAATAGGCTTTTGCAGAAGAGGACAACAGTTGAAAGAGTACTCAACACTATCTCAGAAAATAACCAAGGCCCGCATGTTGTTCCTCTAGTATTAACTATCACACCGTATTTGAGTCCAAATGGACCCCATCTCAGTGCAACATTTAATATCAGATTCCCAACACACAGCAATTTTGGAAAATAATTGATTTGAAAACCATTCCCTAAACAGGTACTAGACTCTCAATTAAAACACAGATCCTTTCAGTCTAGGTGAGACCTAATCACTGACTCTGCTTCTAATTTCCCAAAATTAACCCCCAGTCGAATATGAATTAGTCATAACTATGGAATTTATCCCTTACCTAGATCCGGATTTTATAAATGAATTTTTGTTGGAAATTTATTGTGAGACATCTGATTTAAATCAAGACTTCTATGTCCAAGTGAAGGATCCCAAAATAATATTGACCATAGTATTTGCATAATAGTATCATGCATAATTTTATAAAGAAGTGTAAAATTAAATAACCCAAAATGTAAGGTGAGTTTAGATGGAAGTTGGAACACAAAGATGAAATAGCCGGAGATGAGAAGAATTTATTTTGGCTAAAAAGATGGCAAAACAATCGGGTGGACTGCAAACATCTGATGTCCAATTTCCCTCTCATTTGGGTGGAATGATTTTAGACAGCAGAATAATCTTAAATGACAGTGGTCGCTATCATTCAGACCCTTACTATCTGTGAATCAGAGAAAAACCTACATGTTCTTTCACTGTCTTAATTACTAGACAACATTGACCTATGTCCTAGTGTTGGCACAGTTTGAGATTCGGGTTTGAAATTAAGATAAGAAAAATAAAACTGTATCCGGATAGGAGTCAGCTGAGCAGCTATTATAATCCCGGATGGACGAACCGCCAAGGCTTCCGCCGACCACTATCCGGACCATGCAAAATAACAACTAGTAATTAATAGTCAGACCACGAGCTAGTTTATCCGTGTGGGAATACCCGCCAACATTAGTCTGTCATATCTCTTACTAGCTGTTTCACACAACACGGGTAAAGACAAAATAAATAAAAGAAAATATTTTTGGTCCATCTTGTATGAGAGACATTGGTTTCTCATGCAAGGGTATGGAAATTAATCCATAATTACTCTTTATGGTCTAAATAATCTCTCATTCCATAATTAATTAATTACAGTCCGGATTATATAATTAGATCATTAGAGTTTAATTTTGTAGAAGAATATTTTAATGGAAATTGAACAAAGTTCTTTATATCAAATTAATCATGGGTTGAGATCATTGGATTTCAACCTCAAAATATTAATATAAAGGTTCAATTAATTAATGGTGAAGAGATGGAGAATGAAAATTTGGCAAAAAGGTGCCATGCCTGTCGTGAAACAGAATTTGTGTCGCGGACCGCGACAGGAGGATCTCGACAGAGAGGTGGGAAATAAGAGAAATTAAATATTTTGATAATTAGGGTTGTTGTGTCGCTGAACGGAAATCTGTGTCGCTAGACCAGGGACCGCGACAGGGGTTTAGCGACACAAGGTTTGAAAATCAACAAGGGCATAATTCCTGGTCGCGGAACAAGGAGTGTGTCGCGGACCGTGGGTCCGCGACAGGGGTTTCGCGACAGAGCCCTTCCAGAATCAAATCGCAAGCATTTGGGTCCTCGGTCGCTAATCAAGGAGTGTGTCGCGGACCGTGGGTCCGCGACAGGGTTGCTTCGCGACCGAGGGATTTAAAAATTTTATAAAAATTTTGGCAGCATAACGCCTTATATTGCATTGCAGGGAAGTGCGTTGTGATCCGTGGGATCACAACGGGAAAATTACGTTGCAACCCGTGGGGTTACAACGTGATGCAATATAATATAGGATATGCAATTTTTAAATAAATATGCACAAACACTTTATAATATCCCTTTTTAGATCCAATGTGATAGAAATAAAAACAAAATAAAATAAAATACAAAAAGAGTAAACTACCTAGACTAGACAGAACAAGAACAAAATATAAAAAGTAAAAATAAAGAGACTAATCCTAAAACAACTATGCTAACAAACTAAAAATAAAAATAAAACCCACACTAAATCTATCAAGGGATAAATACAAGTGTTTATGCATTTATTAAGTCTAAATAAAGCATTTAAACCTAACTAAAAAAAATAAGAAAATGATCAAGAGGCCCAATATGCAACAAACAGTAACAACCCATGGAGGGGATTCCATAACAGATTTTTGGGAAGCAAAACCTTGATCATTCCAACAAAATATGGTTTAAAATACACCCCATTGATTAAGTGTTTTTAACCCAAGATACAAAAATAAAATAGTTGGAAAAAGTGAACACTAGCCACACTAATTTATTACATAAATTAAACTAAGCTACACTACAATCTACATTGCATAAAAATAAAACTATCTACACTAAAACTACTTGAGAGCACAGTGGTGCCCCAAGAATAGAAATTAAACTACAAATGTGGCTAGGTTACTGTTCAAGGGGGTAGGAGGATATATTTATAGAGGAGAATTAAGCCCTAGGCCCATTCAAGGCCCACCCAGTCGCTAAACAAATATGCCTGTCGCGGAACAAAATCTGGTTCAGGACACACTTTTTAGCTCCAGGATGACGCGCAGGAGGGGGCGGGAGCTTGAGGTCCAGGAGAAAGGACAAGAATGTTTTCTCCTGCGGGACTTGAGGTCCTGGGAGCTTCCAACGAATTGACCATGTGGGGAATTTGAATTGAGGGAGTGTGGGGTGGTCACGTGACCTTGCTGCTTTTTTTCTTTCCTGTCTGTCGCGAAATGCGCAGTCGCGGAATGTGCCCCCAGTCGCGGTCCATTGGTTAGCGACCGGGGTTTCCTCTCTCACAGTCCCTAGACATTTTTTCTGTCCCTAAACACCCGGTCGCTAAACATGGTATCGCGACTTGAGGTTTGTTTAGCGACACAGATTTTGTGTCTCTAAACATCCCCAGTCCTTAAGCAATTTCCCTGTCTTTAGGCTCCGTGTCGCTATACATGGCATCTCGACCCGGATTTGTTTAGCGACCGGAGTCCTCAGGTCCGGATAAAATTTATCTCTCTTTTATTCTTTTCTCTTTCTTCTTCCCTTATTTTCTCTTACTCTCTTTCCTCCATTTTCTTTCTTTCACAGCTTCTTCTTCTCTGTTCGTTCTTTTTCTTCCTCCATTTTTTCTTGTTTTTTTTCTTCTTTATTTTCTTTCTCCATTCCAGATTTCCATGTTCTCTTTCCTCCATTCTTCTTCTCTTTCTTTCTTTTCCAGTTTTCTTCTTTCATTTCGTCCATGGAGTTGTGCAATTTGGAGGATCCGAAAGCAGTGGCTTGATCGGAGAGATGGGCGAACGAGGATGGAGATCTGCGTGGGTTGTGATGGTCGCCGGAGGAGGGCGAAACGGAGCGGCGGAAGGTCTGGGACTGGTGGACGAGGGGGGCGGCGACGGGACGGAGGTGGCTGCGCTCGGCGTTCTCTGTCGGAGACGGGTTGGAGACCGGGGCTGCGAGCGGTGGTGGTGTGGCCGGAAGCGAAAAAGGATGATGACAGAGATGGATGCGAGGGCGGTGGTGAGGAGAATGGGGCTGTGACGGCGGGAATGGGGGCGGAGCAAAGTGGTGGCGGAGGTTCTGTAAATGGTGGAGATGGGCGATGAGAAGGAGGTCGCCGGAGTTGCAGGTTAGGGTTAGGGTTGGTGGTTGGGGTTAGGATGGTTGGCTTAGGTTTGGGCTCAAGTGGTGTAATGGGCTATGGGTTTGGTTTTGGGCCAAGGGTTAATTGGGCTAGAGTGGTTTTGTTGGGCTTGAATGGATTTGTGGACTGAATTGGACTGATAAATCTAAAACACTTGGACCAACTTGAATTCAATTGGCATGAGCCCAATCACCTGCAATTTAATTAAAATGGATTAGTGGACCAATTATTTTTTAAATTATAACAGAAAACATAAATAAAAATAAATAAACATAAAAAACTAAAAATATATACATCAAAAAAATAAAATATAAAAATATAATAAATAAGGATATTTGCTCCACTTGATATTTTGTTTGTGTTCCGTTTAATGGATCTGTGTTCCACCGAACAGATACTACCAAACCATAATTATCAAATGTGGAATTTTTAATATTTTTATCATGTTTTTGGATTTTTTAACATAAATTTAATAAAAATAACAATATTTTTGTGTTTTTCAATACCGGCTTATTATTTATACAAACTTGCATATATCTGTCAAATTCGACTGCTTTCTTATTTAAATAAGACCGGAATGCGATCAAATGTCCGTATGAGATACGGAAATAGATTGAAAATAATGGTCAATCTATGAAGGTAATGTGTAAGGAATGCTGCGGAGAATATATATATATATATATATATATATATATATATATATATATATGGATCTCAGTTAATGTATAAGGAAAGGAGGAAATCAGTAATCACCCATATATAGGAGAGGCAGAGAAGAAGGATCTTGGGTGTTCCTAAAATGCATAAAAAGCTGCAGGCTTGGCTGGCAACGGTGGAAACGGATGAATAATCACAGATTCTTAATTCTTTCTGTAATAGTAATTAATCTGGGTGGATAAAATACATTGATATAGGAAACACTAAACACAGAATTGTTCTGTGGGGTGCGCGGCAGCATGCGCCGTGCATCACACGCTCCGTGCGGCCGTGTCTGCCGCGCGCCATTCTTCGCGTTCGACCAGTGCTGAACCCCTGTGCAAAAACTTTAAATTATCTAAAATTTAAAACCATTCTTTCTTGATCCCAAGGTGATTTTTCCTCCTCCTCCATTTGTTGGCAATTATTCTACAAAATTTTTCCTTTACTTTGTGCTAATTTTTTTTGTAATGAGGTGTGGTCTTAGAAGATGTTGATATGTTTTAGTGTAAGAAATATTTGGATGAAGTGTGGGAAAATTAGGGTTTAGGAAGATACTGGAAGAGATAGATTTGGGGTGTGGGGTGATACTAGTAATGGGGAGAATGTGATTTTTTTTGGGGGGGTTATTTTTAAGACAATGAAATGCGCAGAAAGTGAGGGGAGGCAGAGATAAGAGACTTGAAGCACAAAGGACACAATAGTTGGTAGTATTAGGAGTAAATACAACAAATGGGCGGGCAAAAACATCATTTTAATTAAGTACCAAAAGGACATAGGACATGGATTCATACTTATTGAAAGAGCGGGGTTTCACTCTATTGAGTTTCACTGTTCACTTTATTGGACAGTTCCGTATGTGAATCAAATAAGACTGGTTTCACTCTATTGAGTTTTTTTTCTCTAGTTACTTTGTGCGTTTTGTGCTCTAATTCCCAATCTCCAATGATTTCCCAATTTCCAATTTCGAAAAGATCATTACTCACTGTTCCTGAATTCCCAATTTCCAATTGTGAGCTTTGTGCCCTAGTTCTGTAACTGTATCCCATTATTCTACATAATTTTCTAAAATTTAAAACCATTCTTTCTTGATCCCAAGGTGATCTTTCTCCTCCATTTGTTGGCAATTATTCTACACAATTTTTCCTTTGATTTGTGCTATTTTTTTGATGTTGATATGTTTTAGTGTAAGAAATATTTGGATGAAGTGTGGGAAAATTAGGGTTTAGGAAGATATTGGAAGAGATAGATTTGGGGTGTGGGGTGATACTAGTAATGGGGAGAATGTGATTTTTTTTTTTTTTGGGGGAGAGAGGAGGGTAACCACCCCCACCCCCACCATTTTCATTTTCATTTTCATTTCATATTCCCATATTATTATTCACTGCTTACCATTACCTGCTGCTTTCTTCTCTTTTTTCTTTTCTTTTTTCTAATTAACTTGTTACTACTACTACTACTACACCCATCCAGGAGAGATCTGGAGAGAAAGTAGTGTTATTTAAGTGGTCATTTATTACAGACGATCCCTAGCTACATATACTACTAAGTTGCTTTCTCATCAATTGTTTGACTCTCTGACTGCCCAATCCCAAACCTCTAGTCTTGTTTATCTATATGTCTCTGCGTGTAGTATATTCTTACATATACTACCTCTGTCCCACCACCCCAAGTGTCTTGTTACTGTTGGGCACGGGAATTAAGGTAGAGTTGGTTTGTGAGTATATGGTGGGGTCCACATAGTTGTTGGAGGGGAAAAATATTTCTATTTATAGAAAGAAGACATTTGTAATGGGACATCCAAAAATAGTAAGTAGGACATTTGGAATGGGACGGAGGGAGTATTTACTAATGGGGTTTTTAATTTACAATATATAGTAGTGTAAGATATATATGTGGTATAGAAATGGGTTTACAATAAATTTTTTCTCATCAAGATTGTGAATCTATCGTCGGATACTTTAAAAGTGCCTGAAACTCATTCAGGATGGCTTAATTCCCCCCCCCCCCCCCCCCCCCTTTTTTTTGAGGAGCCATTGAAGGCCTGCAAATGGGTGGTGGGAGCCAATGCATCAAAATTTTATTTAAATATACTATTATTTAATAATAACAATAATAATTATAATAATAATAACAATAATAATAATAATAATCATAATAATCATAATAATAATAGTTGTAATTAATTATTACTATTACTATTATAATTATAACTAATTATCTATTAGCCATCTCTTTCTCAATAATGCCCTATAGCAGATAGCAGTGTGGGACGAGAATGCACAGATGCCCCCTTCTCTTTTTCTCTTTCCATACTCCTCGAAAACCTTCATATATTAATTTTTATGCATTTTGGGAACAAAACCCATATATGTTGAACAAGCTCAGGAGAACGAGCTAAATGCCCTACCTACAATAAAGCTAAAGACACAAAGTTGAATGACACTATTAGAGGAAAAGTCACAATGCCCTGCCTACAATAAAGCTAAAGACACGAGGTATTAGCCAACTCCTTTAACTCCTTGATCTGCTGCATCTGCTGCTCTCTTGCCACCTTGATCATCATAATATTCAGCAATATACATTACCTTTATGGGTGCTTTCCTCCTTTCCTTATACATTACCCGAGATCCCAAATATATGGCCCTACATCATTATAATCATTTATTCAGCTTTGTCTTCTTTCGAATATCTTACTTTCATCCCACCCACTTTTTATGCATTTTAGGAACACCAAGATCCTTCTTCTCTGCCTCTCCTAGTTATGGGTGATTTCCTCCTTTCCTTATACATTAACTACCATACCAGATTAATAAAGTTAAAAAAGTTGGGAATGAAGAGTATATAGAAATGGGAAAGGAATAAGATACAATACAACTCCGCATCATATGCATGGTCTGATGCATAGTTACATGGGACGGAGTTCGATTCGAAACGGGGAACGGGAACGGGAACACGGAACGCTAGTCTAGGTGAATCGGGAACGATGTATACTATAATTTTTTTATATAATATTAGATATATTTAATTGATAAAAATATTTAATTAAATTTTTTTGAAAAAAAATACAACCCTAAGCCCCTTATAGTACTAAATTAATTCAATTAGCAGTAAAAAATTTAAGATAAAAAACATTATTTAAAAATAACCACAAGAAAAAGAATCTGCGCAGACACTTAGCATTAATAAATAAATAAAATAAAACAATGGACCCCACACACTCAACCCCAAAGACTAAAGTGGATATCCCCGTCTCCAACCAGTAAATAAGAAGTGAAATCTGAAAAAAATGGGTTGGTGGCGGCGGCGAAGACTAGGTACTCTAGAGTCTCTCCCCATTTTGTGCTCACACACAGTGGACTCTAGAGACACGTCTGAAACTTGAAACTAGAAGCTTGCACGAGAGGCGACGCGCGGAGTGGGCGACAGAGGCAGGACCGGAGATGAAGTATGAAATGTATTAATGCCAATTAATGCCCCCTAGTCTTTTTCCCTTGCCTTACTTCTCCTAACCTTCTGATGATCATCAAACCTAATGCATCCGACGACAGTACCCATCTCTCATCATCTGGCGTACAATCTCTGATCATCACTTGTACATCGGTCCCCATTTCATGTCTTTCTTTTAGTCCCTATACTCTCCTTATATATGATCTAGTTTCATCAATATATATACATTTCATTTTTCCATCGCCCCATTGCAGGTTTGGTTTTCTCTCCAATTCAATTGAGTGAAATCATGCCTGAATCCAGATTCAAAATGGAATTGTGGTGCTTTCTCGTCCTTGCTATGGAATCGCTGAAAGCTTTGTCGTTAATTTTAGAATTCCATCTGATTGATGATCTCCTCGTCCTTGCTCTTCCCACTTACTGGTTCCGCCTGTGTGCAGTGTTCATTTTCGCCTTTTGCTTGCCCTTGTTTTCCATCCAACTCCGTTTCTCCACACTGAAGAACTCCTCCGTCAAGATAAGCCTCAGGAGGAAATTTTCCATCTCCACTTTCATTTGTGTTTGGGGTTCGCTCCTCCTCCCGCCCTCACTGTACGCCGCATATCCGGCTGTGTTCCTGCTCATGCTGCTGGCCAATTATGTCGATGTTTTCTTCAACCATCTCTTTCTCAAGTTGTGCGGGTTTGTCCGTTCATTGTTATTTCGTGGTTTCAGTATTCCGATTCCCATTCCCATTCTCACGGCTGCTACCAACGCAGCAGCTCAAGAATCTGATGCTGATCAGGCGGCCAACCCCACATCAGCTGTAATCCTGAACATACCCGATTTGGAAGATGATGATGTCGATTGCTGGAGCAAATGAGTAAATAGGGATACGTAACCTACCTATCCATATCCTTCTTCTTCTTTTCTAAAATGAAATCAAGTGTGTCTGTGTCTTTCCTTCTTTCCCAAGCAAGGGTTTTCTCATAATCTGATTTTTAGTTTTCACCATATTTGTCCTGATATGTTATTCCCAAATATTCTCATAAAAATGGAATCCCGACGCTACCGACCAGCCACGCCGCCCACCTGTCGGTGCCGGAGGAGGAGTTCAAGTTCATGCACGTAAGGCGGGCGATGCTGATCTGCCGGGTCATCGCCGGGTGTGTTGGATCGTGCGGAGTGGGCCTGTCCGGGAACAAGGACGACGGCGATCCTGCTGGGTACAAATTCAGTGGCCGGCAGCGGCGGCAGAGGAGAAGAGGATGAGCTGTTGGTGTACAATCCTAGGGCTTTGTCATACATACTGTACACTGTGTAGGTTTTGATGTCATTAATGCAAATTTAATTATATAATATATGTATATATATATCGGGGGGTCAAAAACAAATTAAACCCTTTACCCTCCTCTCTCTCCCTCTCTCTCTACAATGTGAAAGAGGAAAAGTGAGGAACAAGTTGTATATAGAAAGAGAGAAGAGAGGAGGGCCAAAAAGTATTATTCTCATAGTACAAAACCCTCCTGTCTCTCTCCCCCCAGAATTTCACGCCACCCTACCCCATCACCCCCACCCCCACCATTTTCATTTTCATTTTCATTTCATATTCCCATATTATTATTCACTGCTTACCATTACCTGCTGCTTTCTTCTCTTTTTTCTTTTCTTTTTTCTAATTAACTTGTTACTACTACTACTACTCCTCCCATCCAGGAGAGATCTGGAGAGAAAGTAGTGTTATTTAAGTGGTCATTTATTACAGACGATCCCTAGCTACATATACTACTAAGTTGCTTTCTCATCAATTGTTTGACTCTCTGACTGCCCAATCCCAAACCTCTAGTCTTGTTTATCTATATGTCTCTGCGTGTAGTATATTCTTATATATATTTACTAATGGGGTTTTTAATTTACAATATATAGTAGTGTAAGATATATATGTGGTATAAAAATGGGTTTTTGTTGTGATTCCAAAAGAAAGGGGCAATTAACTAACATTCCAAATGGGTGTAAGAATTACTGTACAAATTGCCCCTTTTAAAATATTTTTAATAACATCAAAAATTTCAATAACATCAAAAATAAAGATATTTGTTTTTTATTATTTCGCTGAAAGCTTTGTACAAAACTAATGTTATGTGAGAGAGAGAGAGAGAGAGAGAGAGAGAGAGTGTGGAGTGAAATTCATATGCCATCACATTTTTTATTTTTATTTTTTTGCTGAACACATTATCTATATCTTTTATTAATAAAAATATGATGAAGAAATGCAATTTAGCCCGATTATTGAAAAATAGAAATCCAGTAATATAATGTGGAAGGTAATATATATGGTAAGAGATCCATGGCACTTTGTCCCAGAAGTATAACTGTAGTACTATAAGTGACAGAAATCCACACCGTTCAATCTTGGGAGCTCAAAGTCTATTTATAATAGTACAGTATAATTTTTAAAAATAAACCTTTTCGATAAGATGTTTGCTAATAATGAAATAATAGTGACAGAAATTAAAATCCGCACCACCGTAACAATTTGATGGTCCTCACAGCCATGGGCAAGTTTTGGTGCGCTGGCCACAGTCACACGCACATGTTTTATGGGATTAGCTTTTATTTTCCTGTGTTTTTAAAAAAAAAAAAAAAAACAAAAAACAAAAAACAAAAAAAACAGTACCCTCCCCTCATCACCAATAATTCTGAACAATATACACATCAGTATATCTAATGCTTATAATTGTGAACACCAAACCAACAAGCTATTGACAGTATCAAATACCAGAGAAGGACGAGAACAAATGTATTCCATGTTAAAAGAACAAATGCAAAACACATCTCAACAACATGCAGGAATGAGATGTACCAAAATAGCATACCAAGTCCGAATAGTTGAAATTAATAAATAAGCAAATATTGACAGAAGATAAAACACGCACAACACACATTATTGCACAGCAAACACGCAGTAAATAGCAATATCAAAACCAATAATCTCCATACAATGTACTCTTTTCCCCATAGAGCAATAAATGCACGAGCAACAAGTAGAAAAAAATGCATTTTGAATACTTCCTCCGTTTTTAAATGATAGCTACGTTGGAGAATTTGGCACTATTCACACAATCACTTTGACTTGAAGTTTTATCATAGTTATTCAAGTTAAAATATAGTCAATTGAGATCTTTTTAGATTCGTCTCATCTTGTAGTTTTTAAATATCGAACTTTTAGAATTTTTACTTGTACCGAACTTGAGTTATTACTTATTTAAAATGTACATTGGACTGCGTGCTACGTGGGTCCGTAGCAAACAAAAAAAAAAACGGAGGGAGTACAATAAATTCCCCATTTAAAAAAGAAAAAGAAATTGCTTCGTGGACAGTACTTTAAAGGGGGAATTTTTATTGTATTTTCAAAATGCAATGCAATTGGTTCGGACAAAAAGGTTAAATCACCTAAATACGTTAAGAGTGTATCGAAATTAAAACATAAAACCTAAAAAGTTAAGAGTGTATCGAAATCACATGTTTTACTTTAGGTTTGATTTCGCATGTTTGGGAAGAGGGAGGCAGAGGGAGAGGCAAGACAATACCAAGAATGATAGCATAGGCAATTGGAAAGCATGAGAAAAAGTATGATGTAACAAACAAGAAAAAGGCAAAAAACTAAAGGCGGGTGACACTTACAATTTTAGGGTTTATGTCTAAAAACGAAAAAAAAAAAAAACTCATATCGTCCCATAATTTTTAAAAAAAAATTTCGAAACAGTCCCACAAATATCGAATTAGATGGATCCATAGGGATAGGGTTTATTTTTCACTCATTTGACGTATGATATTTGTCATTCTTGTGTTAGTGTCAGATTTTACATTTTCCCATTGATATCTTCCGTGCTTTCCTTATATTAGTATCATATACTGTAAGATTTAATAAATTATACTCCCTCCGTTTCTTTATAAATGTAATATTTGCATAGTTGTTAACTATTCATTAAGTAAATTTAATTTAATTTTTAATGTATTTATATAAGATAAAACATAGTCATGTGAGATCTGGTTAGATTCGTCTAATCGCGTAGTTTTATATTATTAAATTTTTATAATTTTTACGTTTATATAATTTGAGATATTAAGCATTAAAACTATGCAATAAATGAATGTTACAATTATTGGAAAATGGAGGGAGTATCATTTGAATAAATTAAAAATTTAGAATAAAAAACTAAATATATTGTAATTCGCTTATACTATTAACAAGAATAAATAAAATAGTGTTAAATTTAAAAATTATATAATTTAAATTTAAATAAATTAAAAATAATAATTATAAAAATATAATCAAAATTGAAATTTATTAGAAATGGGATATTTAATATTAAACCATTTCAAGCTAAGTTCCTGCAATATGTTAGCCTGTTTATTTTGTTATTGTATGTTTCCTTGTTATTTGGTAATGGATTGATGGGGAAAACAGAATTGATACTTAACTTTGAAGTAGAAAGGCATTTGATTGATGAAGTAATCCTTTTTGCATCAACAAAGTTTCATAACTCTAACAAATTTCACTCAATTAGCAGTGCAATATGTGCATTGATATATAGATTGACATAATATATAGGACGTGTAGCCAATAATCTCTGCATTTCGATTACTTCAACTCTTCCAAATCGGGTTCTTGCTTTCTCTGCGTTTCTGTCGTCTCCTCCGCCCAAGCCCTCTCTTCTCTTCGTTTCTTAGGCCCGGTTTCTCTAGATAATACATATCAGACCCAAACCCAGACCAGATCAGATTATTATAATAAAATTATATAATTACATATACTATTTTTTTTTGAAAAAATGCAAAAAAATATAGCAATACAAATATTATTTATATTTTAATTATTTAAAAATATTTTTTAAATAATTTTTTCTCATCAAAATGTTATTTTTTTTGAAGAGCCATTGAAGGCCTGCAAATGGGTGGTGGGAGCCCATATATCAAAATGTTATTTAAATATACTATTATTTAATAATAACAATAATTATAATAATAATAACAATAATAATCAAATAATCATAATAATAATAGTTGTAATTAACTATTAATAACTATTACTATTATTATTATTATTATTATTATTATTATTATTATTATTATTATTATTATTATTATTATAACTAATTATCTATTAGTAATTAATTATTATTAAAAAATACTAATATATAATTAATAGTACTATATTAGTAACTAGTAGTAATAATTACCAATAATAATAAAAATTATTAATTAATTATATATAATAATAATAATACTAAATTAATTGTTAATTTATAACAATAATAATAATAATAATAATAATAATAATAATAATTAATTGGTGATTATTAATAAATTAATCAATAATTATTAAGTAATTAATAATTTTTATTATTAATAATAATTAATAAATATGTAATAATAATTACTAATTATTATTATTATTATTATTATTATTATTATTATTATTATTATTATTATTACCATAATTTTAACTAGAATCAAAATATAAATAAAATAAGATCAGACCAGAGATTAGGCCAGATCAGATCAATTCAGATCAGATCAAATGGAATCATATCACACCAAAAATATTCAAACCAGACAAGACAAATTCAGATCAAACCAGACTAGATCTTATAAAATTCAGATCAGACCAAATAAATTAAAATCCAGAGAACAAGGCCTTAGTTACTTTGGATTTGTTAATTGGGCTAGAGGATTGAGTGGGGACTTGAAGTTTGAGGTCAAAACTTGGGAAGGGCGTAGACACTAATTTTCGGTGGATATGGCCTTTATTAATACCTACAATTTTAAATAGGGCTTGGGCCCTAATAAACCCCAAAATATTTTGGACTACTTTTAAGTATTCGCGCTAGGTCATTGTAAATCTGGCCCGCATCCTCCAGACCGGCCTTGCAGCTGCTAAGCCTCGACATTGCAAGGAGAAAGGCATAATAGGTTAACTAGTGATTGTTTTTAGGCCATTTTTGGTCCTTTCCTTCTTGATGGGCCTATCTAGATTGGGCCAGATTAGTATTAGCTTGCTGAGTAGTACTAGTATTTATCTTGATCTAATTTGATTAATTCTCATTTGTATGGTCTAATCAAAATCCTCTCTAATTTTATTTATTTTGATTTAATTTGTTCTAGTCCAGTTTGATTTTCTATGATATGTTTTTTTAATAATAATATATAAATTAAATAATAATAATAATAATAATAATAATAAATGTAAAAAAAATTAAAATTATTAATATAATCTTTCAAAAATCTGTAATTCTCATTAATTTTAAATATGTTTAGAGATAAGAAAAAAAATATATAAAGCCCAACCCCAAAAACAAAATCATGGTTTCAACCAGAAAATGAAAAAAAATATAATTGTTAATGTTAAAGTTATTGAGTCGTGAATATTTATGGGCTAAATATTTAGGAAGAAAAAAATAAAGGGAAAACTAGGGCCCGGTACCCATGAACAAAATATTACAAGAGTCAAAGTCCCTCCATTTTAAACATTGTGTTTTAGGCCCTATGTAATAGCTTGGTAAATCACATACTAAGAACTTAGTAAAGCACATACCAATAACTTGGTAAACACCATAAGGTAATCAAGGTAAAGCACATACTAAAAACTTGGTAAAGCACATATGGTATATGTGGAATAACTTGGTAAACATCATAAGATATTTGTGGTAAAGCACATACCAATAACCTGGTAAACACTATAAGATATTTGTGGTAAAACATATACCAAGACTTGGTAAATACGATATGGTATATGTGGAATAACTTGGTAACCACCATAAGGTATTTGTGGTCAAGTACATACCAAAAACTTGGTAAATACCATATGGTATCTTTGGTAAACCACGTACCAGTAACTTGGTAAGTACTAATATATGGTAGTTATGGTAAAATACATATTAATACAGTGGTAAATCATATATCATTAATCTGGTAAATATCATATAGTATCTAGGTAAGACACATATAAATGACGTGGTAAACTAAGTCAAACATGGGATGGGGTGCAAAGTGTAATAAAATTGGAATGGAGCCTAAAAAATGGAAACATTTTTAAAAAGGGTCTGGCCCTAATTTACCGAAAAATAAAGAGGCCCAAATAGAAAGAAAAATAATTTGCGCTAAAAGGAATGAACTCGTCATCTCTCCATAATAAATACACAAATAGCCCCATAATTTTCACAATTATTCAATTTAGTTCGTATTTAATTAATTAAAATAGTACTATAACTTTCATAATTGCACCTAGATGAACCCTCACATCTTGCTTAGTTATCAATATTTTGAAGAACTCATAGATATGTTGAGCGAAGATTTAGCCGAAATGGTCCTCATTTTATTTAATTCTTAATTTTGGGTCCTTAAACTTTTAAATTATTTAGGTTTACCCCAAAAATTTTATTTATTTACTTTTTAAAATTTAGTCTTTTATAGAAGTATTTCTTAAAGTGAGAACTAAATTGCAAAAATATAAATTTTTAGGGGTAAAAGTTTAAGACCTAAAATTAAAAATTAAATGCAATAAAGACCATTTCGGGTAGATTATGAAAATTATAGGATTATTTTAGTTAATCAAATATTTATGGATATAAAAGTCAAACTTACTATTTGAGTATTTATTCCATTTATCCATCATCTGCGTACACCTTTAAATTTTTTTTAGGTGAATACCAGGGTATCCCCAGGCCACATTGGACCTAAGACTAATCCCTCGAGGATCTGCAAGGGCAATTAAGGGCGCATCTCCCAAAGCAGTTTTTTGCATACACAAGGCTCGAACCCGAGACCCTGCTTAAGCGACTAGAGCCCCCATCCACTCAAGCCAACTGCTGTTGGTACGTACACCTTTAAATTTGACTTATCTTGATTGAACGCGGAATGATTAAAATAATAATTACTTAGTACTATTTTATTTATTTATAGTTTTAGTTTAGATTAAATCATACTACAATTAAATTGGAACTTGGGAATTCACTGGAAATTGGGAATTAGGGTACAAAACAAAACTCAGAGAGTAACTAGAGAAAAATTAAAACACTGATGAGAGAAATACGTAAGGATGGCAAAATCTTCCCTCCCATATCTACACAGATTCTTGAGCTCCATTGGAAGCATCGGGACTGGGAATGGTAATAGGAATACTCATTTTCATTTAAATGTCATTATTAAAACAAATAAAAAATCTGAAATTATTTTCTTTAATTGCTCATTTTCATTTTCTATGCACAATTGTTCATTTACCATGCATAATTAATGTCCTCCTTCCCCTCCAACCTCATCCGGTCATCCCTCCTCTTTCCCTCCATGAGTAGTATATATAAATATATATATATATATGATATATATATATCCTCTTATAGTCATCCGGTCATCCTAGAGCAACTCATCTATATCACCTCATCTCCTGTCTTATACGTTGGCCTGCTTTTCTATTCATTGTAGAGTATTTTATTTTATTTTTGGTTTCTCTCCACATTGGCCTTCTTATACGTTGAGTATTTTATAATTAATCTCAACTCATGTTTCTAATTTTTTTTATAGTCATCCGTATTTATTTTTTCTGTTTTGGTTTTTGCAGGTTAAATCTTTTGTTAAGGTATTATGTGATTTTTTCTGTTTTGGTTTCTACTTTTAAATGAAAGTGGAGGTGGAGAAGTAGTTCCTGTTGGGGCTTATCTGGACGGAGTAGTTCTTCAGTGTGGAGAAACGAAGTTGAATGGAAAAAAAAAAAAAGAATGGCAAGCAAAAGGCGAAAATGAAGACTGCACATAGGCGGAACCAAGCGGGAGTAGCACCAGAATTCCATATGGAACCTAGACATGATTCCACTGAATTTGATTCAAGAGAAATTAAAGGGCTTTATTGGTTGGTGGGTTCAGCAGCTTAAACGTTCCTTTCTTCGGCTTGACTTAAAAAGGCAATAAATAAGGAATACACTAATTGGAGCAGACAACTGTGTGTTCACTTCAATTTTCATGAGACAAGGACATTTTCACTACACCAAATTGAAGTGTGCACACACATTTGTACACATATATAGTTGAATTGGAGATAATTAAAGGGCTTCTTATATATATATATATAGTGGACATGAGTGGCGGTGTGGCTTGAGGTACGCCATTTTCAAGTTTGAACCATCCTTCGAGTTGGGGCAACTTTTGAAAAGTCCGCGGGGCAGCAATAACTAAACAAGGAGCAATACGGAGTCCGGACAGCTTCCTTAAAGTATGAACATATATATCATTATATATACATATGAATGATAGGTTATTGACACATGAAGTTACCTATTTGCCCTTATTTAGTTTCTTTATTACAACTTAACCAGTCAGTTGAAATGATATTTCTGCCCTTCTTTAGTTTTCCTATTTACAACCCAACCGGTTTGACACATGAAATTACTTCCTTGCCCTTCTTTAGTTTCTTTATTACAATCCAACCAGTCAGTTAAAATGACATATTTGCTCTTCTTTAGTTTTTTTTATTTATAACCCAACCAATCAGTAGTACGCGGAATTTTCTAATTACACTTATTTGTTTTGTTATTTACTTCAAATGACGTGGGGTTCACTGATCAATGCCACGTAAAATACCCCTTTTGTCCTTGAAAGTATTAAGAGTTTTTAGTTCGCTACATGGAATGACCATTTTACCATTAAAAGTATTAATGATTTTTACTTTACTACGTAGAATAGCCATTTTACCCTTAAAGTTATGTTGTTTACTACAAATACGGTTATTATTATCTTAAGTTGTTTTTCTATTTACTTTAAATACCATTAGTGGGTTACATTTTCTTTCCTATTTATTCCAAATATCTTTAATTTTGCGTTTGACAATGCTAAGATTTGCATAAAAAGAGCCATAAAAATCCTTACATTAAATTAATATTTGAAAATATAAATGTCGTATTTTCCCCTTAGATTTTAGTATCATTAAGGCTATCAGATGTAGTTAATTTTATATGAGACAATTGAAGCAATCATATCATTATGATATTATCATCACCATCTAAATATTAGATCTTACGACCGAGGGGCGTAGCCCGCTCCTAACGAAGACTAGTATATATATATATATATATATATATATATATATATATATATATATATATGTTACACTAATAGAATGCCGTGGAAGGGTTGGCTAACATCCATAGTTGAAATGTTTGCATGAAATATGTTATTTTTCCTAATGCACATCATGCTTTAGTTTTCTGATTGTTTTTATTTTATATATTCCTTCGTGTGCAGATTGTGGATCCACATACAGACAATGGATGTGAATGGAAAACTCTATTTGGTAAAAAACATTCTTATTTCTGTTGGTGGGCGTCCTTTTATTCCTGATATTCCTGGAAGTGAACGATGCAATATAGTATGTTGCAGGTTTGTTTTGTTGGTTTGTCTAATTGTCTCTACAATCATTCTTAAACAATTATATTCGGTCCCGTTTGGTAACAGCGTCCTCGCGTACCGGACGCTAATCCTGAGCGTCCTCTCCCATCCAACTCTAATCTTCCGTTTGGTTTCCGAAATGGAAGGAAACGCAACCGCTCCCATTCGCTCATCGCCGGAACGCTCGATTCCCGAGCATTCACGTTCCGCGATTAGCGTTGAATTGGTGAAATCCCAATTGTGTCCAATTATACCCGGAAAAAATGGAGGGAAGAGGATTCGCGGGATACGAATCTCTAAACTTTCCATCTATGAAGCATCGGTATGATGAAATTAGAAGCTATAAAACCCCCCTCCTGGGAAATGCTGTGAATTGCGAAAAGAAGTAAAAGCTCGTACTCTTCATACGCACAAATGGGGTTGATGCTGTGAATTGCGAAAAGAAGGGAAAGAAAGGAACGCTCGTACCCTCCATACGCACAAATTGGGTTGAGACTTCGGAACGGGATTAGACAAACCAATGGAAGGATTTTCTTCACCACCCCCTGTAAGAGATTTTACCTTTTTGATTTATAGTTATAAGTCCATCTGTTTGGTCACACAGCCTAAAGAAAATAAACAATTATTGTGATGCCTGGTTCTTGGTGTTTTTTTTGTAATTTTCTGCTTTAGATGTGGAATGGGCAAGCCTTTGTTTTGTTTTCTACTTTTGAATGATGCATTCTTTCATATGATCACCACTTGTTTGATGAAATTCCTGGCTCACTCAAGAAAATGGGATGATTAAATATAGCAATATGGCCAATGATTAATAGGATGAGCCCTGTTAATTATAATGTAATTTGATAAGAATTGTTGTCTGGACACACTAAAGAAATCTAGAACGAGCTCATATAAGTACACGATTCTATGATTTCGTACATCCTTAAAGAATCAACCCCTTAATGCATTTCTTGCAGCAATACCCTCTTCACAGAGCTTTCCATATGGAATGATAAACTAAATAATAATGACTCTGCTGTGCAGATCAAATTTCATTTGAGCACTTCTATGTTTATTTATATTCTGATGGTGTTTAGTTTGAAGCAAATTTGTTTTGGTCTTCCTTTTGAGTTCATTTTTTATTCATGACAAATACTGTCAAGTTGTTTTGAGTTCATTGTTTATATTCTGATGGTGTTTAATAATTTTGTAACTGAACAGATAGTCATAGATCTCTTTACTCATATGGCTTATTTCTCTGCCATTTTGTATGATTTTAAATAAATAAGTCATGAGTGATCCTATTTTAATAATCTATGGTAGCAACTGTTGTGCTGTTCTTCATTACTGTCCCTAGTCATGCATTGATCAATGGAAAGTTCTATTTACCAGGAGGCGTCTTTGCAAGATTTTGTTTGATTTTCTCGCGTCTTTTTTGGTGAAAATTAAGGATGGCCTAACATCGACTTTTAACTTCTAAAGATTTTGCATTGTGTAATCAATCATACTTGTTCTGTTCTTCCCATCATAGTCCACAACAAAACTTCATAGATATTAGGAAAGTAAGGTTGCTTTAGTACTTACTGAAACTAAATTCTTGTACTGAGGACTCTTTTTACCTTTTTGTTTCCTCGAATGATTCTTCTTTTATTCACAGTTGGATTCCGTGATCATGTTTTTGCTCAGTGTATTCTTGCTCATATGTCGCTATGTTAGTTTCTAGCTGTTTTATTTATGCAGCTTGAATAAATTAACAATAGCAGTTAAGTATGCATGTATCTTGTTTCCAAATAAAATGTGTTTATTGCTATGTTATTTATTTTCTAGCCATTCTTCTGTCTACATTTTTGCTAAATTGACAATGGTAGTTGAGTAAGGTAATATCTTATTTCCAATCAATTTCTGTGCTTATTGGTAGGCAATAAGACATCTTATGTAATCAGTCAATTTTTCCTCTACTACTACCCAATTGGTATGGTATTGTATGCTTCTTTTGGGATTAATTTGCCAGCCTTATGTGAATACTCAGTTTGGTAATGACCACATCATTTTTCTTGCTAGAGTTCTGCTTCATTATCACCTATTTTTGTGGCAGCTTCTGTGTTAAGAAGTACTTCAACTAATATTTCTCAAAGTGGCAAATAATATATTTCTAACAAATTAAGCTGACCATCAGATTAGGAAAAAGCTAGTTATGATAGTTGATTCTCACTGACCCTGTGCATGGTAATATATGTGATCTCTTCAGTACTAGAACATAGAACAAACGTCATAACTTAATTAGGGGGTCGAATTCTTGGTGTGATCAAAACTATTTTTTGCTATCTCTAGTGATATTGAAGTTCTCATACTTCAACTTTTGGGGTTCAACTGGGAGCAAAAGAAAATGACTTATATCTAGTTCTTGATAGGATGACTTACAATAAAATATTTTTGGTATTAGACAAAAACTAATCTCTCATCTACCCTATTTTCATCAGAATTTGTCTTCAACAAATAGTCAAGGTGATAAAATTAGATGTAAGGCCCAATGGGAAAGGCAAAATGTCTTATTTTTGTTGAAATTTGCCAAAAAGAAATTAATAATGAGGGCAGACAAGGAGGAGGGTTCAAGAAATTGTCATGGAGGACAATTTCTGCACATTTTACCACTCAAACAGGAATAGCATATACATCAGATCAAATGAAGAATAAATGGGACGGGATGAAAAAAGATTGGAGAAATTGGAGAACCTTAAAGCGTCTTGCTACTGGTTTAGGTTGGAATCCTGAAAAGAAAACAATCGATGCATCTGATGACTGGTGGGAAAATAATATTAAGGTTTGTTTTATATACAACTCTATTAAAATAAAAATTGTTAGTATATGATTTTATTTAGACCAATTAGTCTTTCCTCATCGTATAGGTTACTCCGGAGATTGTCAAGTTCAGGAAGGCAGGGATAGACCCAGAATTGGAAAAAAAAATTGACTTCATTGTTCTCGGGAACAGTTGCAAAAGGGGATGATACGTGGGCTCCCTCTGCTGGTCTTCCACCACCAAGTTTTTTTGAAGGTACATTGGGTCCAGAGAATATGTCTCAAACAAGTGTACACCAGCTATCGGATATCCCTAATCCAGTGTTGGAAGACTGTGAAGCGGATATTAATACTGAAGGCGTTGAGGTTGGTGACGATAACGATACATTTTCTCCGGTGCCAACCCGTGGACAGACTTCCAAGAGAACCAGCACAACAACTAATCCAAAGCAAAAACAAGTGCGCAAAAAAAATGGAGGAGCTTCTATGTTATCTTCACAAATAATGTCAATTCATGAAGATATACAGACTCATACTACCATGATTAAAGAAAAAATTAACAAACTGCCCCCAAGTATCACTGAAGCAATAAAGATTTTAGACTCAATGGAGCCCGAAGTTCCAAGAAAGGGAAACTTGTACCAATTTGCAATACGGCTTTTTCAAAACAATGCCGCCAAACGTGAGACTTTTGTGGCTTTTACGGATAATGATACTCGTTTATGGTACTTAGAATTAGAGCAGAGTTCCGACTATGCTGATTACGCTGACATATTGAGGAGTACATGAACTTATTTGTGGAATAATAGTTTTGTTTTTACTTTTTAGAACTACATTGTTCCTGTTATTGCTTTTATTGGAGTGGACGAATCATTGGTCCTGATTTTTATATGTCAATATTTGAATATACAGGAATTTAATATATATGATGACACTGATGGTGAACAGAGTCGTTTGAAGGAGACTCTTGATGAAACATTCCAGGAACATTTAACTACAATACGACTATGGGATGTGGAATTACGGTTAATTGATACGTACCATCGGAAATACATTCGTAAGGAACCTTGCATGACATCTACTCAAACAGGGAAGCAATGGGTGAATGAATTGTTGTCTGGTCATGATGGAAGGTTTTATAATGCTTTCCGGATGCCAAAAAATGTGTTCTTAATGTTACTTGGAGAGTTGGAGAATAAATATGGATTAGTTGGCACACACAACATGTCTACTGTTGAAATATTATCAATATTTTTAGTAGTGATGGGACATGGGGCTTCTAATCGAGATGCTCAAGAACGATTCCAGCGATCCGGAGAGACTATTTCTTGATATTTTTCCTTAGCATTACATTCAGTAGTGTGTATGTCATCTGAAGTGATAAAACCACAAGACCCTAATTTCAGGGTTGTTCCAGAACACATACGGATGGATAGAAGATATATGCCACACTTTAAGGTAAATTTAATATATTAGTATAATTTTGATTATTTTTTTCTTCATGAATAATCATTAATGACTTTTGAATTATAATTCGTAACATTATACCCATTGCAGGATTGTATAGGTGCAATTGATGGAACACACATTCAAGCAAGTATTCCAATCGATGAACAAATTCCATACATCGGAAGGAAGGGGGTGCCTACTCAAAATGTAATGGCTATGTGTGATTTTGATATGTGTTTCACATTTGTTCTTGCTGGGTGCGAGGGATCAGCACATGATGCCAATATGTTTTATCAAGCTATTCGTCAAGAGAAGTGGAATTTTCCACATCCTCCACCGGGTAATTTGGTATTGAATTTGGTTTCAAAATTACTATATTAAAAAATACTATATTAATGCATCATTATTTGATTGATGTAGGTAAATACTATCTGGTGGATGCGGGCTACCCTCAAATTTCAGGATATTTAGGACCTTATAGAGGAGAACGGTATCATTTATCCGATTTTCAATCGGGAAGACCAGCATCAAGAAAAGAAGAGATATTTAACCAAGCACATTCTTCTTTGCGTAGTGTCATTGAACGCTCGTTTGGAGTATTGAAGAGGAAATGGAATATATTAAAAGTGATGCTGAATTATCCTTTTAGGAAACAAGTCATGATTGTCATAGCTGCAATGACCCTGCACAACTATGTGAGAAGAAATTCAAATTATGACAAACATTTTGATGAAGATTGTAGCGAAGATGGAGGTGCAGGCACTGATGGTCGAGGGGATGATGAAGATAGTATTCAAGGTGAAGGAAGATGTGTTGATGAAGGCCAGATGACACAGCTCAAAGAGAAAATAGCTCAAAGTTTAATAGGAGCAAGAAATAATCGAAACAATAGATGAAGACTATGAGAATACCTTTATTGGTTGTTAATTTTATTAAATAATTTAATTCAGAACACATTTCATTTATATGTCCACATTTATATTTTTAAATTTAATTTGCCTGTAATTTATTTACATAATTTCTAAGACTACATGTAATTTTGCTAAAATAATTTACATAACATAAAGTATTTTGAATTATGAACAATATTATTTTACAAATGACTACTCAAATAATTTCGTAAAATTATATATAACTCTTAATTTCGCAAATAATAAATAATATTATTTTAATATTATAAAAAAATTGGATTTATTAAATTAAATATTTATATCTTGATTAAAAATGTGTAAATAAAATTGCTTATTAATCAATGGCTAGTAAAGCCTATTTATGTAATTTTAACTTTTAAACTCTAAACTCTAAAAATGTTACCAAACACTCAGTTTGCAAAACTAACATTCAAACCCTAATCTCTAATCTCTAAACTTTAAACTCCAGACTCTAATCTCTAAACTCTAAACTCTATGGATTTACCAAACAAAGTGGTAGGTTTACCAAGTGGTAATGAATCCAGTATATTGGCATTTGATATGGCAAACGCGGTGACACGGCAAATTAACATGCCTTTGACTCCCTTTCGTTTAAGTCAAATTATTTAAAATAGAAATACAAAATAATAATGAGATTAAAATAATCCGCAAGAAAATGATTGAAGTTCCGGTTGAAGATGTCAAACACTTATGCCTACTGAATGAATTACTATTATTTATTAATTCCGTGAACGTGTGTAGAATTAAACATAAAGTTATTGAAAAGTTTTTTTTTTTTTTTTTTCTATAGCACACATATTACAAAGAGATAAAGAGAAGAGATAGAGGGCTGGATGGGGAGTCGAACCCCTCAAAGTCATTGACTTGACCGCTTAGGCAAATCCAAGTCCCCAATAATTTATTTATTTTTTTAAAACCTTATTGGAATATACAGAAGGGTTTGGACTTTGGACTTTGGAATAAACTAGTTTGGAAGCGCACTCAACTTAATTAAGCAACAGTTTTGATCTGTTTGCACCCATCGAATCCTGGTGGGAGTCCATACCATATAAATTATAAATGAATAAAAGGAAGGGATAGAGGGCAAAGTGAGGATCAAACCCCCAACATATAGTTTAAAAGCCAGGAAACTTGTTCACTAGGATAAGCCTCATGCGGTCATGCCCTAAGGTTACTATTGGGTTCTATTTGGTTCTAATGGTTCACAAAAAAAATTAAAAAAAATAAAAATAAAAATCAGGAGGTGCCGAATGATAAATTGTACATATGTGTCGAATATTAAATTATTAATTACTTTAGAGCCTTTGGAGGTGCAATGAACATGGGATTTGGCTTGTTTAGGGAAATTGGAGATGGATGTGTCACGATATCGTCCATGTCGAGAAACCGGTACCATCACATACTATGTGACCCCATTCGGCGTGCCCAGGCCCTCCAAACATTCGTATAAATGAAAGAGCGCATGTAAACGCCGCCACCCGATGACCCCTCACAATAAAAGAAATACTTCATATAGACAAATGTTATGTAGGAAGCTAGGATTCTTCTCAGCGACCAATATCTTATCGTGCAAGTGTTAGTCCTCTAAGTTCTAACTCTGTGGAAACGTTGAGATTGGTACAGGAAGAAGAAGAAGAAGATGGTATTCATCCACTTGTAGGGCCAAACGTTGAGAAGAAATGCAAATTGTTTAAACTCTACACAAGGGGGAATTTAATTTGTGGTGGATGACCTAGCGAATATTTGCCCTTAATGCAACAATGGAATCACTTTTAGGACATTACAACCAATCCCGTGTAGTTTTGTTTTTGAAATCTTCCAAAACATCTTATATTAAGGGCGTGGTTGACTCTTATATTCAAGCCAATTTTCCGGATTGCCAACCCCATTAATTTTTATAACAATCATTTTGATTGAGAGTAGTCTATGCTATCTTTGTATCTTTTGTCCAATTTAATACTATAATTTTTGAAAGAAGAAAAAACGAATATTTTTTTTGCTGAACAACCTATATATGCTAGGAAATGAGTGGTAGGAATTCATGTCGCATAAATTAAATATATATATATATATATTTTTGGACATTGATAAAGAAAATAAATCAGTATTTTTGATTATTTATATATAAATATATGGAGATATAAAAATAACACCTAATAAATAAATAAGCTATTTCATATAATCACTTTTCAAAGCTAATCAAACATTAGCAAGAAAAATGATCAACCATGTTCAAATTACATCCCTAAAGAAGTCGGGACTTACTCTAGTGGTCAAGTTCCCCAACTCTCAACCTATAAGTTGGGCTTCGGGGTTCGAATCCCCACCCGACACCCTATATCTCCTCTTGGTTCTCTTTGTAATTTTTGTTGTATGGCTCTCACCATCTTTTTCTCGGACCCTTTTCTCATGCTTTTGGAAGACACAACCTTTTAATGCCCACTAAATTTATTAGGGGATAATTTTGTGCTCAATATGATATGGAGATTAGGGGATAGTTTTGTGCTCAATATGATATGGAGATACCCGGTATAGGGTTTGGGGTTCTAATAAGGATCGAAGTTTCGCCCAAAAGAAAAAAGAATGCTTTTGAAAACCGGACTGGTCGGTTTCGAATGACAGTTCTACCAACAATTTCTCATTTTCCCCCATTTTTTATTTTTGGGGAAAGCAATAAACATTTATATTCCTCCACAACCGCGGCGCGGAGCCGTTTACCGTTCCAGCGCTACTCAAGTCTCCCCTCCCGCGACGCGTTTCAATCTTTCCATGTCTACTATAAATACCGAACAGGTGTATTCGAGAATCCCAGAGCGGCAGATCAAGCACATCCAATTTAAATTGAACATTCCTCCACCATTTTTGAAATTCTTTTTGGAAAGACCAGCTGAATCTGTTGATGGGGGCGGCAAATAGTGCTCGAGCACCGGAGCAACCCGGCGGCTCCGACGATGCGCAGCTTCTTCTAGCTTTTTGGGCAATTTGTTTTAGTTTATGGGAAGTGAGTAAATTGGGGAAGTATCCCTTTGCTTTTGTGATTTTCCTAAATATGTTTTTCGTAGTGGATTGGAGTTAAGACTGATTGATTGAGCTTATTGCTTATGTGGTGTAAAAATGGACTATTCTGAACTGTGAGAGTTTCTTTGTTTTTCTTGATTCAATGCTGTAGAATAATTCATTCATTGTTGTCCGTTTTCTGGGATGAAGCTTGATATGGAATGTTAAATTTTTTATGTGGGGGTGAGGACTTCTTGTTTGTACCATGGTTGGGATGCATAATTCACAATTGATTAGAATGCGCTGATTTGATTAACAGAGATGGCCAAATTGATGGAGTTTGGGACTGTTCATCAAATTAGCACATCCTGTTCATTGGTGATCATCTTTGTGCTAGTTTGATTCAAATTTATTTCTGTATTTGCTTTACTTGTTAATTGTTATTTTCCTTTTCTTGGATGCTTTTGAAGTTTTCTTTTTTCTTTTTCTATTTGTTTTTTTTTTTTTGTCAGCCATTTACGAAGGATGATTAAAAAGGAGATTGAGGCAACGCTGAGGACAAAGGAATTTGAATTGTTACTTATCCAAAACCTTCACACAGCTATTGTTCCAATTGTGGAGGATTTGTTTCGTAAAATAGTGAGTGGCAACTAATGCATTTGCTTGAAGTTTCTACAGTCTGATTGTATTGACTATTGCATTTTTTTAAAGTTGATGATGGATTGGTGATTAAACATGCACACACATATATTCATTAGAATCTTTTTTTTCTTTTCTTTTTCCATATGGAAGCAATCATGGTTATTTAAAGCTTTGTTTGCTTGTAAATACTTCTTGGTATATATTTTTGTATTTCCTGCAGGCTTTTCAATGTTGGCTACTTCTGCTGTTCTGTCAAACTTATGAGATATCACATATTTGTATCTAGACAGCTGCAATGTAAAATCCATCTGTAAAAGAAAATTACTGCGATTGTCCTCCGCATCTGATTCATCTGTTTAAGCTTGTAAACATTTCGTGCAATCCTTTTCAGGCTAAAGAAGAACTTCAATCAGCTATTATAAAGAACTTACTGGCTGGTGGTAATGGGTGAGAATTTTATTATGTGTAATTCATTTCTTTTCATTCCAAAGAAAAGTTTAAATATGTGTGTATGTTAAACATAATCTGCCCCACATGTCTTTAAGAACATATCTATGCATAACATGTACTTGTAAAGCCAGCCTCTGTTGCTAAATGTTTTGGATGTCTTACACAGAACCAGTACAAATACACCAACTGTGACAAATGAAAGAAGGCTGTATCTCAAGTTTTTAGGTGAAGTGTCTGAGGTTGTTCTCACTGGTCAGGAGATTAAAGGGAAAGGAGGTACTCCAATCAAAGTTGCCCTTGTTGATGAAGTTACCAAACAGTTCATCAAAGTGGGCCAGCGTCTTCTGCAAAGGTGGAGATATTACTTCTTGAGGCAAGTGAACATGTTAATCAAAACAACTGCAGCCATCAGGACTTTAACAGTAGAATCATAAAGGAATGTGACAAAACAAAGCCTCACTTTCCCAAAAGCTACTATGTATATCTTGAGGAAGGTACTGGTGAAGTAAGTAATGTCAAGTTGGCACATGACTCAATCTGGGTGAAGAACTGCAGGGTGCCAGCTAGGTGCACGAGTTGTAGAAAATTTAAATGGTATCAAGGTTCATGAAGCACAATCAGAGTCATTTGAGGTCTCAGATAGCCGCAGCAAGTGTATGTGGGTTCCAACTAGAGAGTAGAGTCTCTGTTCTCTCTCTCTCTCTCTCTCTCTCTCTCTCTCTCCATTTTCTGAATAGTTATTTTGACTTAATAGTGGAGATTGGTCTAATTTAATTTTGCAGGCAAGCATTTAAATCTTTTACATGTATATTTCTTAGGGCAACCTGAGGTTCAATAATGCATAATTACTAAAACAATCAAATGAGCCCTTGAATTATTTATTAACTACATAAGAGCTATAAATATGGAATTACACTTCTTAGGATCTTGCATTAAATTTGTCATACATTTGATATAACAGTCGTGCTACTCGATCTTTTCTATATTGTTTGTGTTTATCATAGTTCTCTGCTATTATGCTTGAAAATAAGTGACTGAGAATTTCTTATGTTATGGTCCTGTCAAATAATAGAACATTATTCGGTAAGAAGGTAGATTGTGTCAAACTTGACATCTTTGATTATCATTAGTAGGAAGTCAGACTATGGAAAGACCTCCATGTAACAGCTAAACTCTGTTTGCAGTGTATGTGAAGCATGACCTTCCATCTCTTTCTGATCCTGTTTGGAGATTGGTTCACATTAGGAGAAATGGTGAACCATGTAAGCGTCTGAACAAGATTAATGTCCAGACAGTTAGGGATTTTCTATTCTTCCTCTCTGTTGATGCTCAGAAGCTTCAGAAAGTAATGATTTCTCATTCCTTGAAAATTATATATCACTGCCTTTTATGTGAAATAAAATCTTTTTTCTTATTTCATTTGTGTTATGATGATTAATACTTCCTCCGTTCTTTTATAAGTGACACATTGGAGGTTTTGTCACTGTTCAGTAAGTAACTTTGATTCGAGTTTTAAATACAATTATATAAGATAAAAATATAGTCAAGTGGGATCTTGTTAGATTCGTCTAATCGCATAGATTTAGAATATCAAATTTTCATAATTTTTACTTGTATGCAATTTGAGTTATTGATGATTAAAAACGTGTATTGGACTGCGTGAAATGTCTGTCCGTGGCATTTAAAAAAGAACAAAGGAAGTATTAGTTTTAATTTCTTCTGTTTAATGTATTGAATATTGATTTCTTTGGGCTTTAAAACTCATGATATAAATATAACTTTCATTGTTGGTTCAGTATAATAAAAAATTGGCTTTGAATTGAAGCACATGGAAAATGATACTATTAAATTGTCTTTTTGTATACAAGGTAGTACATGCGGGTTCTACTAACTGGAAGGCCATTGTTGATCATGCTCGGAGCTGCAGAATAACTGATGAGAGGATTTGCGGTGTACAATGATTCTGCACAAAGATAACATGAGTGTGGTGTTTGACGTTGTTGGGGAGCTGAAGGGTGTAATCCATGAGTCCCAGTACATTTCAATCAGTCATCTATCAAAAGCTAGAAAGGTTTGTTTTTCTGATAATGATTATTGTTAGTGTTGTTAATAGGCAGATTTCATCATTTTCCCTGGATGTGCTCCCTACGTGACCACAAAATGTTCTATAGGATCTTGCCACAAAGTTACTTATGCTCTGCATTCGAAAATCAGGAGGGTATAACCTATTTTAGCGATTGAAAAGGAGCTTTCATGCACCAATTTGGCATATCAAGAAGTTTCACTGCCCACGAGCACCTCTATACTGGAGAATTTCAGTGGCTGTAAATCTGAGCATCCCTGAGGATACTAACCATTGTGATCCCTATGGAGGAGAAGTCCCTCATCTCCAAGATTTAATCCATCTATTGAAACGTTAAATGCATATGATTCCTCCCATATCCAACCAGCACAGTTTTCTCTATCTGTGATCCAAAAATCACTGAGGTTATGAATCCATTTGTGCATCAACTGAACTAGGTACGTCATCTCAGGGCTTT